>CABHPQ010156546.1:0-26792 GCA_902168405.1 Peromyscus aztecus | reverse complement strand
AAAGAAAATTTTATATATATATATATATATATATATATATATATATATATATAATTTTACACTTTAATATGTATGCCCTAAAATCCTAGATCTGTCTGAATTTTGATTTCCAACTAAGAGTGAAAAGAAGACTTTTCAAACAAGACTGAAGAAATGTACCACCAAGTTACTGTCTGGAAGAGGTCCAGCATGTCAACTATTCAAGGAATGAGAAAACAAATGAAGGGCTGGAGAGATGGCTCAGCAGTTAAGAGCTCTGGCTGCTCTTCCAGAGGACCCCAGTTCTGTTCCCAACACTCACATGGCAGCTCACAACATCCATAACTCCCAGGGGATTCAACGCCCTCTTCTGTCCTCTGTGGGCACTGCATGCACATGGCACACACACACACACACACACACACACACACACACACACACACACGCAGGAAAACATCCACACATAAATCATAAGTCATGTTTTTTTAAAAAAATAAAGTAAATGAAGAATAACAAAGTCAGAGGAAAGAGAAACCTGAGTAAAGGAACTGTTGAGTGGATAAAGAATTGGGACTGGTAACAGTAAGATGTCATGAAAATGCAGAGGAAAAATAGAGCAGTTTGATATGAGTTAAAGAGCCAGAATTTTGTAAACAGTAGAACCCTTCTGAGACCATGCAGAAATATTGAATACTTTTACATGTTATAAACCAGCCATGCCTGAAGTATTAATGGTGTCCACTTCCAAATAAACAGTGGGAGCAAAGAGGGATATTGAAAGTTAATCAATACTATGGAAAGGAGGAAAGCGGGGGTTGGGTAATGCAGACATAAAGCGTGAGAGAAGATAATGGAATTAAGTCCAAACACACTAGCAATGAGAACAAATACTGTGTGGTAAGCTCATCATTCTAAAGGACGAACAGCAGATGGACTACAAAGAAATCCATTATCTACCGTTTAAAAGAGAACATATCTAAAGCCATAATGACTCACATGTATTCAAAGTAAATGGATAAGAGAAAAATACAATAGGCAAATATTATTTTTAAAAAGCTGTCACCACTGGATTAATACCAAACAGAATAAATATTATGGAAAAGGCATCATGAATAATGAAGAAGGTCACTACATATTAATAAAGAGCTAATTGTTTGAGAAAGACACACGAATCTGAATTTCTATATTGCTAAGGTATAGCCTCAAAACAGGCAGATTTTCAAGGAGGAGCTGATAGATCTGTCAATAGAGAGAGTAATTTTACCAGGCCTCCTTTTGTTATTGATACATTGTGAAGACTGACTGCTTATGAGGCCACAAATTGCAATAAAGACCAAATGGCTTGCCACCTGGCGAGCGTTGCTTGACCTCAAAGCCATCCAATTAAAAATCAATAACAGAGGAAACTGAAGAGGAGTCATGATGGGAATGGGAAGGATGTAGAAGGCTAAGACAGAAACATTTCATACCATGCACTGGAACATCTGGAAAACCAACCGGAAGGATCACAGCAGCTCACTGGGAGCTCAGAAAAGGCAAGAGGGCTGCAATTAACTGTGTGGAAACAAGCAAGCAGAGGATAAATACACACAATTACAGGAATAGGGGATGAATTATTAACAAGATCCTCATATTTCAAAGTTCACGCTAAGGAAGAGAAGCCATTTTTTTTTTAAGTCTTCCAAGCCGGACACTGCTGTGTACTACTCTGTGGCTTCAATCCCAGCACTCAGGATAGAGAATGGAAGATTTAGGGTCCCAGGCCATGCTGGACTACATGGCAAAACTCTGTTTCTCACTGTCAACCCCCTTTATTTTATGTTATTTTATTTTATTTTATTTTTGAGATAAGACTTTTCTAATAAGATTGAGCTAGTTTGCCAGGAATAAGGTGTGTAATGAGATACAACAAAAATAAATATTAGGGATGAAAGGGGCATATGCATGCAAAATAAACTTTGAAATACTATGCCACTTGAATGAAATAGTAATGTTTCTTGAGAAGAAAATACAGTGTATAAAATCTGATTCACACCAAAAAAAAAAAATGAAAATAGTTGAGTAGAGTGATTACCATGAAAGGATTTGAATCAGCAATTTAAATCTACTAGGCTCCAAAAAAGGAAACAACATTAAGTCTAAACGTTTTGCTAGTGAATTCTACTACAAACATTGAACAGTGTGACTCCCAAACCTTGTCAGGAGGTGGAGATACAGTGCCGCTGGGCTTGTCCCAGGACAGAAAGAATGGTCCAATTTTAGAGAAATATATTCACTTCATTGACTGACTAAAAGACAAAACACATATGGTCATCTCAAGAGCCTGAGGCCAAACTTTGATAAAAATGCAGAATGAACTTTAAAAATATTGAATAAAAGAGCTGGGAATATAACTCAGTAGTAGGGCACTTGCCTAGTGTGTATGAGAGACTGGGTTCAATTCATAGCAACTCAATAGATGAGTGAAGGAGAACAGAAACTTTATTGGGATAGAACACATACAAAACTCCAGATCAAATGTCCTCAGTGTCCCCTCTACGGGTAGGAAAGAATGATGCTTCCTCTCTTGACCACTACTCAGCACTCTACTGCAGGCGCCTGCTAGCCACGTGACCACATGGAAAAGCAGTGGATGACGTAGGGGAGGGAAGATGTCCACCTTGGGTGACAGTTAGTTGATACATCGAAAACTCATGTGACTGGACAGATAAATCATCAGACCACACAAGACATCGCCAAAGCTGCTGGTTGCAAAGTCAATATATTTTTTAAAAAAAATAACTTTTTTCAGCATCAAAACCAAGTCATTTTAACAATATAGCATTTTAATGTCAATTTGTAAAGCTCAGACATTTCTTGACATGAATCTAAAGCATATTTAGAACAACACTTTCTTTAGAAAACTTCAAGAGGCCTATGTGGACACATTGTAAAAGCTTTATTAATATATTTAGAAGAACCAAGGAACCAAACTTGGCTCAAAAGGAGAGAATTTGTAGCCACTTTCCCCAATTTTACCTGGAAATTTAGTTCAAATGTAGAATATACCCATTGTATTTTTTGAGGAATTTGGCAATTTTAATCATAAACTTCAAAGGCAAAAGGTAGGACTAAGCAGAACAAACTGGAATAAACCAGAATGGGAGGCTTCTGCCAGGTTTCAAAACTTATAATGCCCATAATTAAAAAATACAGAATTCACATGGCGATTTAGCACCAATGCATATATAGAAAACTTGCCCTCCAGGGAAGCGTAATAAATATCGAGGCCAGATAAGCCACCAATAAATGTTGCTGAAAACATTTAGAAACTGTGATTGAGTTTCTGTCCCATACCAAATGTAATCAACTTCAAGCATATTGAAAACAAATGTTTAAATGTAAAATGTTAAAATATTTTTGAAGAAAATATTCTAGAATACTTAATAAGGCAAGGATGAAGAGGGAGATTTCCTAAAGGTACCAAAAATAGAGACTGTGAAGGAAAGTACAGCTATGCTTAGCCAGAAAAAGGGAAAGTGGTTGAAAAACAGCAGAAACAGTCAAGTCTCACAGTGGGAGAAAAGATTTAGACCCTACTTTTAAAAAAAGAAAGTACTATCATCCACAATATATAAAGAATTTCTATGAACCAATAAGAAATATCTGTTTAAAACCATCCATGCGTTCACTTGGCAATTCACTCACTAAAATTTGAACCATGTAGAGATTAGAATGGTTCCCATGCTAAGATGTCATGCAAATTTGTGGCACCTTCCATATTTTTAAGCCACATCCAAAAGAACAAATATTGTATGATTCCACAGATATGAAATATTTCAAGTTGGCAAACTCATAGACACTGTGAACACTGAGAGCTTGCCAGGGACTTGCAGTGCGAGGGGGACGGCGGGGGGGGGGGGGGTGATCAGGAGGGACAGCTTAGTGAACACACAGTGTCTATGCGGGGTGACAAAAGAGTTTCGGAAATAGATGGTGGCGATGCCTGCACAACACTGTGCATGTAATTAATGGTGCTGGATCTTACGCTTAGAATGATTTCAATTCAAATTCTGTATGATGATAATGTGTGATGACCACATTAAAAGAAGATATTAAAAAGGGGAGCAAGAAATTCAGACAGACACTTGAGATAAAATACAAAAGTCCTAACAACATCTGCAGAGATGTCTAAGTGAAAACAACACCACGATGATACTTCTCACCTACTGCCAGGCAGAAATCATCAAGTAGGAATAAGGAGAGCTGGTAGGACAAGCCGCAATGGGAGCTGCCACGAGGTGCCCGTGGGAGGGTCAGTCAGTTCCAATGCTTTGGAAAGGAGGAGGCCATCACTCCCCGGAGCTTTGGAAACACGTGCTTCCCATTGCCTTAATTACAGTGGAGCACTGGCTGCCATAACAAGAAGAAGAGCAAGACGTGGCTTTGAGGGAAAGAAGTTTATTTTTCTCACACATCTCACTTCTGACTCTCACAGTCTAGGTTACTTGGGTGACTCTGATCCTCCCAGCTTTGAAGGGATGCAGTTCTTTCCTAGGCTTTTTCTGCCAAGTTGAAGGTGGACCACTGAGCACCTTTGGGTTTTGACTAATGAGGAGGGAGCATGGAGGAGCCACACTGTCATGGGCTCTGATGGAGAGCAGCAGAATGGGAAGTTGTTAAGGGTCCTCAGCAGAAAGGGAGCCTGGGAAACGTGGGAAGAAGCAGGAAGACATTCTGATGGAGGACTGGGAGTCTGTTGTACCCTGATGACATTTTGATGGACACCTGGAACTCTCTGCTATATTCTAAGCAATCTCATGACTACATGTACCTTGCAACTCTCCTGTGCATGGCCACCAGGAGACATATGCAAGAAAGATAATAGGCACACCGTGACATTATGAAAAAGAAAGAAACCACCCAAATGCTCATCACTGTGGTAATAATAATGTAAAATCATGAAAAATAAAAATCAAGAAATAAAAATAAAAATCAAGAAAAATAAATCATGGCATACTCATTTACTGGAGTGAAAATGAACAGACTACTGGGACACAAATGGGAAAGGCCACAGACAATGCTCCTAAGAGAATATTAATATGCAACTCAATACTAGGTACTGGAGTATTGTTTAATAATTTGTATTCAAATGTTGTGTATAGATGCATATAATATTCACTATTTTGCATATATTTACAATAATAATTTATTATGTTTACCTCTCCAAAATAAAATAAATGTAATTTTCACTCAATAGCCTGATAAGAGCAAATGTTCATTAATATTCGATGTAGGCAAGGCCTTGGACAGATGGGTAGTAGGTGTGAACTGTGGCTTTACTTTATCAAGTGTTTTGGCAATGTTAAAGAGAACTTCAATTGGACAGTTCTATGAGCTTCAAACTCACTGCTCAAGATCAAATTAGAGAAACAGCAATGAAGTTCTGAGGCAGCAGGCGGAGGTGCACTTACAGCACATCTCAGAACAGCTAAGCCTTATGTGGTTATGGCACTGACTAGCTCCATAATGACCCAGCCTCATCACCAACCAGGACATAATAGTACAAAAGGGTGATGTGGATTATGTGTGCCTGAGTAGATCTCTGAAACTTACAGAGACAATGGCAGAAGATGGGGGATGGGGATTTGCATTTGTTTTGAATTTTCTCCAAAATAACTTGCTATTTAGGAATGCCTAATATGAGAAATCATTTTTTAATATTAAGCTTTAAAACTTTTTTTTGAGGGGGGGTTTCAAGACAGAGTTTTTCTGTGTAGCTTTGGAGCCTGTCCTGGAACTTGCTCTGTTCCAGGCTGGCCTTGAACTCACAGAGATCCACCTGCCTCTGCCTCCTGAGCGCCGGGATTAAAAGCACACACCACCACTGCCCAGCTAAGCTTAAAAACATTTTAACCCCCAAAAGCAATTTCACATTTAAATAAAACTAAATGATAAGATGATGCAACTTATCCCTTCATTCAAAAGTCATTCTAGGTCTGGGGATGTCACTCAGCAGTAGAGTACTTGCCTAGTGTGTGCAAGGCCCTAGGACTGATCCCCAGTGTGGTAAAATAATAACAACAACAATAATGGGCAGTAGTAATGGTAGTAGTTCTTGAGTACTATGACGCTTGCTCTTTATGATTAATTTGATTGGATTAAGAAGAAAACACATTTTGGGTGATTCTCTGAGGAGCTCGGCAAAGGTTCGCTAATGGGGGAAAGATAGGCCCTAAATCTAACAGCACCATCCTGAGGGCTGTGGGCCAAGATAGAATAGAAGGGGGGAAGGGAGAAAGTGAGCTTGAGCAGACATCCTCTGTCTCTGTGTGTCTGTCTCTCTGTCTCTCTATCTCCTCTCTCTCTCTCTCTCTCTCTCTCTCTCTCTCTCCTCTCTCTCTCTCTCTCTCCTCTCTCTCTCTCTCTCTCTCTCTCTCTCTCTCTCTCTCTCTCTCTCTTTCTCTCTCTGCTTCTTGATGCCACGAGATGAGCAGCCTTGGCTACACACTACCGTCATGATACTCTGCCTTACTGTGGGCCCAGAAGCAACAGAACCAAGGACTATGGACCAAACCCTATGAAACAGTAAGGCAAAATAAATAATCCTTCCCTTTTATTTTGTTAATATCAGATATTTTGTCATAGCAATGAAAAATAGAACACAAGTACATATAACATTTCAGAATACAGAATAGTTGTGACTTAAAAGTGAAGTCCCTTCCTTACAAAATTTGCTCATTTCATAGACTTAATCTCATCACAAATGAATTTTAGCAACCACAGTACTCAACAGAACAATATATTTTCATTAGGAAAAAAATCCCCATTTTTTTTATTTTAATGAGTCAACTGGAGAAGTTCAGTAATTGTTCAAGTCCTTGGCTTCCCCATCAGAGAAGCAAGTGAGTAATGACATTTTGTTCAAAAGTCAGGAACTAGGCATCTGTAAGTAAAAACTCTGATCATTTTGTTTGCAGAGCGTGTGTGTAACTGATCAACAGGGAGAAAAAATAGAGGTAATTTATCTTACTTTTCACAAAGAGTCGAAGGTACAAAATGCTTGTCATTAAAACCAAAAATACAGTCCAGATCAAAACACTGTTAGGTGATCACACAGCTAATTAGAGCGTGAGAAGCAAAAGGGGAGGAAGACAGAAAATCCACAAGTGCTCTTCAAAGAGGTCGCTGGGAAACGTGTGCCTTTCTTCACACTCTTGCTGAGGACTCAGAAACGCTAGAAGACCCACACTGCAGAAGTTGTGTTTATCGCTTCTTAATTTTTGAAATCTTCATGTTGAAAAGTTGGAATTAAAAATAATTAGCTTCTCTAATCATTAAGAAGTGAGCCACAGATGGGCACCACTGGCTATGATGGAAGGGGACCTGGCTCCCCAGAGAACTCCAGCCTGGGTCTCCAAGCTTGCCCATCCACTCCAATACCTGCCAGTATCAAAGATGGTTTAGAAGACATTAAAAGCACTCAATCAGGACCTCCATGGCTTCCAACATCCTTATCCATCTTTACCCTTCAGCATCATCAGAAATCTTTGTCCTCAGCCCCAACCCAACTGCCCCACACCACCAAGAATAGCAGGTGCTCTTGGATTTACTTGGTCCCTAACAAAACCTGGACCTTATGGTCAAGCCATTGCCACAAAACCAGGTTTATTACCAGAGACTCTAGAACTGAGTTGGTTTGTATGGTAGCCATCAACTACACATGGCTTCCAACCATAGAATACGCAGGTAGTTAATACGGCATGTACCATTAGTGTAGAATATACACTGTCTTAAAAGGATTTAATACCCAAACCATAAAATATAATAAAGCATTAGCAATATGGAAAGCTCTGAGGGATATAGTTAGCTGATTTCACTGTTTCCGAAAATGAGAGTGTACTTACACCTAACACGGCCATGACATCATTAGAAAAGATAATCTTATGAGACCACCATCATATACACAATTGCTCTTCCATCAAAACTTCATTTTGCAATGTATGACTATATGTTACTGGTAATTTTATGTTGACAACATGTTGAAATGATGACATTGCAGTACGGAGTTAAATTGTATTGTGAAAATAGCCCCTTCTTCACCATATCAGTGTGGTTACTGATAATCTTTGCCTTGTATTTCTATTGAGCAAGAACTACCATGGGAATCAGCTATGGGGACAATGGGGAATGGCATCGGGTTGTCTGGGAGCAGGGAGTGGCAAGAAGCAGGCATGTGTCATGGCCCCACACAACTGAGTTATGGCACAAGGCCTCCCCAGAGAAGAGGAGATGAATCAATATCCTACACTACTGCAAATACCTGCCTTGAGTTAAGAATCAGGTTTTAAGCCTGTGTGCTACATTGAAGAGTAAGTTGTTTCTTGGTTATGTGACTTCACACAACATGATCTGAACTATCTGAACTCAGAAGAATTCTGTGGAAGGGAACAAGAGCCAAATGACAACATCCTCCTCAAGGAGGTAGTCAACTAAATGATGCCCCAAGGCATCAATAGGAGCTGTTTCCTTCTCTTTCACTGAGAAAGACCTGCTTATCATTCTTAGCAAAGCGTCTGCAGGTGAGTTAAGGCTGTCCCTGCTGTTAGACACGGATTTCTTTGGCATATGTTTATTGAGTAACTGTCACATGCTGGACACTGGGGAAATAGTGTCAAACTAAACAGACAGGTTTTCTGTTCTTGTGGTGTTAAATTCTAGTGGAAGAGACAGCCTCTCCCTGCAAAAACTAGGCAAACACACACAGTTAGATCATTTCAGACCATACCAAGCAAGACTACGATAAAAGAATGGCAGTTGGTGGGATGGGACCCAATGTTACCCACTTGGAGGCATTGTAAAATAAATGTAAAAGTGGAGGAGAGCAGTGGAGCCAAAGACTAAGTGAAAGGATAGGATATGGGGGTGGAGAAACAACCAGGCTCAGTCATGGGAAATTCTCTTTACTCCGAGTTCTGATTCAAGGACCATGTTCATGGAGATTGTCTGCCCTCAGGGATATGCCTAGGATGGGCCTAACAAGGCAGCATGCATTTGATCCTTCTCCCATGGTCAGGCAACAGCAGTGCCTAGAACTTAAGAGTCCAGAGAGACTTGGCCTTTCTGGGTACCATTTTGCCTATGCTATGGGACTGGCTTCAGTGACTGTCCAAGATCCTTCCCAGGCATGCTTTGAAAATGGGTTTAGCCTTCTCCAAGAGGAATTACTTCTCCAGGATGGGAGCCCACAGAGTGCACACTGGTAAGTGAGCTCCAGACCTGGGCTCACGCAAACTCATGGTAGCAAACAGAAGCAGGATCTTGGAGCCTCAGATGAGGTAGGAGAGCCAGGAAGCAGCTCTAGTTGTTCTTTGCCCAGCCAGCTGTTGATAACCTTCCTATACTGCTGCCTCTGCCAGTCCACAGGCAGCTGATGTGGGGCTGGGTCTGGCCAGCAGAGTTGTAGGGCTATAGAAGATGCTATGGCTTCCCTGCTACGGAGTTTAGTGGAAACCCTCCCAGGAGGGGTTCACTGACAAAGTGCCTTGCCACACCAGCCTAGGGGCCTGCTCTACCTCCCGGAAGCCAAGTTTCCTGCCTGTCACCCAGAAGGGCTACAAAAGTATAAATGGCATCCCAGTTAAACCAAGCTTTAGGGAGTCACGTTTCCACTCTTGTGTTAGCCAAGCTCTCTGCCTTCTCTTGGAAGTAGACAAACTCCATAAGGAGAATCTGTGGCCTTCTGTAAATCATCTTGGGAGGTAATTAGAGAAACATTGGAAATCCCACCCCCACCCCATGGTGCTTCAGGGGCTCAGCTCGTGTGTGCCACTGACAGAGTCAGCAGAGAGCATTTTGGAAAGAGTCTCCACATCCCAAACCGGGAGTCTTCCCACAAAGCATGTTAGAGTAAGGGAGAGATAATAGAGACTAGGAAATGAAACAATGGAGATGTAAAGAGAAATGAAGAGTAAAGCATGGAGCTTTGCCTACCCGCCTTGCCCCACCAACTGCAGCCCACACAAGGTGTCCACAAGCCAGGAGTCTCCCTTGTAGCCTTTCTAGTCTCCCATCATGGCCAGCTAAGAGACACCGATCTTCTCAATCCTGCTGTGAACAGAGGGGAAGGCCAGTCGAGTCTGGCAAGAGGATCCAGCCCTACATCATTGTTCAGGGTGTCAGGCATTAAAGGTCAGGTTTCTCCCATCCACCACCTCTCCTGGCACCAGGTGAGACCAGGCCCACAGTATCTCCAGAGGAAAGGCTGGTGGGGCAGCCAAGGCTGTTGTTTCAGACATGCCTAGCTGGGATACTCCTGCTCAGGCACCTGTGTCAATTTTAACCCCCTCCACCATATAAGGCTGGATCCTCTGTACAGTGTGAAGGTCTGTCTGCAGCTTGAACATGTAAGCATGTTGGCAGGTAACATCACACCGGGAAATGTGCCCTCTAAGTCCAGGATCTAGAATGCCTGAAGTGTTACAATTTCTGTTTAGAACAGTCTAGTAATTCTCAAGAATCAATAAATTGCAGTTAGAAGTCTCCAGATGTAGTTGGTGCTTTCTTCAGGTAGAGATGGGCATGGATTTCGTTTTACTAGTCCTCTGTCTGGTCCTCCATGTGAGAAAGGGACAGCAAAGGTTCTTAGGTGATGGAGTGGAAGCAGAAGGCTGGGTTGTCCTGCCCTGAGAATTTTACCCCAGAGAGTGGCTCAGTGCCAGGAATGGAAGAGAGGATGCTGCCTGGCCTTGATGTATCTGTTCAGATAGATTCTTCAAGTTTACCTTCTGGCCAACATGGACTGAAATTTGGGATCAAATTTAGAGACGGTTGCTAAGGGAATTGGGGGGAGTATTTGGTATATAAATCTTATCATTGTTTTCCAAATTAGCATCAACACAAGCTGTAACTTTGAGAGACTTTGAAGCTAATTAGCATGTGCACTTGTGAGTCAGGCAAAACCCGGCAAAGACCCGGAAATGGGCCTTGTGATGTCTCATGACTCACGTGTTTGTTTATAGTGTTCCTTCACCACTTGAGAACGAGATGGGGCCTAAGACGGGAAATCGAGAACATGCTGAGTAAGGGAGATTGATTTGCAATACGTCACTCCTCGTGAACTGGGGTGCAGTCGACCGATGGCGGTGAGGAGGAACTGAAGAGAAAGAAGGGCAGTTTGAATAGTATTTGGTAACAAACTAGATGAACGTCTCAAATCCATGAGGGGAAAGGAGGGGAATTATGAAATCAGTGACTGAAGATAACAGAAACAGCTGAAATTTGAGAATAGTCAAGTTAGTAGGAGAGAAATGGGAATAGGCTTGTAACTGTTGCAAAGTGTTTCCATTTCAGGGGTTTGCTTGTTTGGTTGGTTTTTGCTCTCAATAATACTGCATTGTTGATATGGTCTTTTTGCTAATACTTGTTGGTGTCTAACAACTTCCAGACAGGTTTTCTTCTTCTGGAAACAGAATTACTTTATAAAAAACAGTATGTTAGGGTGTAGTGACTTCCACAGTCCTGTGGACTGGCTCCACTCTTGAGCACCCAGTTAGTGGGTCTACATAGAAACCCCAGTGGAATAAATTGTTGCCAGTCCCTTCCAGAGCATCTCAATGGGCATCCAGATCTGAGAACTGCCTTCTGGATCCTCATATAAATCAGAAAAGAGATGAACAAGAACAGATTTGAGGGAAAGGAGCTAGCACAAAAGTACCCTTTAGAACAAGCTTTATTAGGAGAGAGGGTCTCCTGCTCCTGGGGGTGGGGTCATGATCAGGAGTGGGAGAACGGTTAGGAGAGATATATCATCTGTCCCAGAGTTACTATTGCTGTGATAAAATGCCATGACCAAAAAGAATTGGGAAGAAAAAAAAAAAAAAAAAAAAGCTGGATGGTGGTGGTGCACGCCTTTAATCCCAGCACTTGGGAGGCAGAGCCAGGCAGATCTCTGTGGGTTCAAGGCCAGCCTGGTCTACAGAGTGAGTTCCAGGACAGGCTCCAAAAGCTACACAGAGAAACCCTGTCTCGAAAAACCAAAAAAACAAAGAAAAAAAAGAATTGGGGAGAAAAGGGTTTACTCAGCCTATGCTTCCACATCACTGTTCATCACTGAAGGAAGTCAGGACAGGAACTCAAAACAGGGCAGGAACCTGGAGGCAGGAGCTGATGCAGAGACTGTGGAGGGGTGCTGCTTACTGGCCTGCTCCTCATGGTTTGCTCAGCCTACTTTCTCACAGTACCCAGGACTACCAGCCATGAGGTGGCACCACCCACAATGGGCTGTACTTTCCCTTATCAATCACTAATTAAGAAAATGCTCTATTGTGTTGCCTGCAGACCTATCTTACAGAGACAATCTCAATTAAGGTTCCCTCCACCAAGATGACTTCAGCTTGTGCCAACTAGCCTGCACAACTGACCCCGTGTCAAGTTTACTTACAAACACATCACTGTTAGGCCACAATCTTTCCTTTCTTGTTCATCCCCCAAGATCACACATTAATAAAGACATCACTGGGAGTGGATTCAGAGGGGAGAGGAGGTAGGGGGGGTGCTGGGAGGAGTAGATAAAGGGGAAACTATTGTCAGGATATATTGTATGAGGAAAGAATCTGTTTTCTTCAATTAAAGGGGAAAATAATAAAGACATCACAATATAAAACATTTTATACTTAAAAAGTCCCACACTGTTACAAATCCAAACAGTTTAAAAGTTGTCTCTTTAAAAACATCTGGTTTCTTTTAAAGTCTAAAATCCCTTTTAAGTGTTTAAAGTCTCTCAACAACAGGCTCCTATAAAATCAAAAATAAATTATTTTCTTATTTCAGGAGGGAAGAACTAGGGCAGTCACAAAGCAAAACCAAACCCCAACAGTGTAAATAATTCAACGTTCAGTATCTGGGGCTCACTCACAGTCTTCTGGGTTCCTCCAAAGGGCTTGGGTCACTTCTCCTACTGCATACTCTAGAGCACACACAGCTTGTCTTCTAAGCTCTGGTTGGCTCCACTCCACTGATGATGCTATTCTTGGTGGTGGTCCCATGGTATTGGCATCTCCAAGATTCTGGAGTCTTCTACTGTAACTAAGCTGCACGTTTACCAATAGCCTCTTTTGGTAGAATTTGCCTCTTTTGGCTCTCTTCAGGGTGCCAAGCCTCAACTTCTCTACATGACCCATTTAATCCTGGGCCTTTAGCTGCTACTGAGCCTGCACCTTCACCAGTGGCCTTGTCTGGCCTCTCATAATTCCAAGCCTCAGCTGTTCTCTATGATCCCTTTATGTCTTCCGTTACCAGTTGGGTAACTCGTATACTACCAAGTCAGCTGCCAGCAAGAGGTGCGACCTTGCTGGGCAGTGGTGGCGCACGCCTTTAATCCCAGCACTTGGGAGACAGAGCCAGGCAACAGGCACTCTGTGTATTTGAGGCCAGCCTGGTCTACAGTGTGAGATCCAGAACAGGCACCCAAACTACATGGAGAAACTCTGTCTCAAAAAAGCCAAAAGAAACAAACAACAACAAAAAAAGGACTTCTTTTCAAAACACAGGAGGAGTTGCATTATGACACAAGCAAGTGGAGACCACCAGGAGAGACAGCCACCCTGTGCAGCATGACAGGGATCCTGGAAGCAGAAGCAGGCCCTTCAGCTCCTGAGACACAGAGCAAGTCCTTATGCACATGGCTTTTCAGAGGATGGTGGCAAGTGCCACACCATGTGATTTAGCCTGACCTGGTCTACATGCCAAGGGCACAGAGCATAAACCTTTCTTGAAGCTGCAGGGGGGAGACACCAGGCTTGCTGGCTTCCTCTTCCCACTGAGCCCCTGTGTGTTCTAAGGAGCCTCTGAAGGGGCCTGTCAGTTAAGTGAGAGACTGGGGGAGGGATCACGACCTGACTTGGGAGTGGGGCCGCTGAAGGTTTGTGAGCTAACATGGCTCTCTGTTATTCATCTCATGAAGAAGCCTGGCTGTTTGTATTTGAAAAGCAAGAACCCATCACACAGTGGTGTCAGCTTACCTGGACGCAGAAAGCATCCCCAAGAGAAGACAGGTAGCCTGGATGGATGTGCCAGCTCTGCCCAGCCTGGGAATGATTCGGAGAAAGTTCTGCAGTGTAAAAAAACTACATCTGCTGGCAGGATGTAGTTCTCACATCTCAGAAAGGATCCCCTTCCCTTCCACAAGTGGGGGCTGAAAGCACAGGTGTAAGATGGAATTGGAATTGTTATTAATGTACATTCTTATTCTTGTACTTCATCTCTGACCCTTTCCCATAAACATAAGTAGGCCAGACTAGAGGTTTGTTTGTACTTGGAGAAAGAATGGCAGCCAGGACCAAAGATGACATCTCTCAAAGTCTGCAAACTGGCTGAGGAGATAGCCCGGCTGGTAAAGTGCTTGCCATGCGGGCATCAGGGCCTGAGTTCAGATCTGAGCACCCATGTAAAATGCCAGCTGTGGCAATCCATGTTTCAATTCTTAGGAGGGAGAAACAGATCCCTAGAGCTCACATCCAGACAAACTACCCACATCAGTGAGAAAAAAAAGACACAAAGCAAATGAGAAGACATTGTTATGCCACATGCAGTCTCAATCCCCCTGATACCCCTAACACAGAATCCTCTGAGACCTCACAGGGCTGGGCTTTGGGGTCATTGTGATAGGGGAGTGATAACTAAAATCAAGGATTCTTCTGGAAGTACTAGTGACCATCATCTAGTTAAGAAATGCTCGTCAAGCTTCAAATATGTGCCAGGCTTTTCTGTAGCAATTCTCTGAGTACAGCCCAGGCACAGAGAACACTAAATATTACTAACTTCCCAGAAATGTTAAGCTAGTTACATGTATGATCTTGACAGCTATAACTTTAAGAGCTTCCCAGCGTTCCTAAGGTCGAAAGTCACAATGATGATTGAGGTCCACCGGTGGTCTCCAAAGATGAGTGGGCATCAGAATCATTTGGAGGACTTATCAAAACTTAGCTTCTGCCTCCCCTATCCCCTACCCCCTCCCACTTTCCTATTTAGCAGAAATCAGAGATGGGGCTTAAGGACTCACTTGGCTATCTATTCCCAGGTGGTGTGCATCCTGCTGGTTCACACTCAGAACCACTGAGCGACTGCAGCTTACATCTTAGGAAACCACCAGCTGGTTAGGAGCACAGGCTCTTGCCTGTCCCTTATGGGCATCAGTGCTCATCATCCCTCCCTCATAAGAATAACAAGAATACCCTACTTTGTAAGGTGTTGGCTGGGTGTGTTTAGGGGTATCGGGGTAATGAGACTGCAGGTGAGCACAACAATGTCTTCTCATTTGCTTTGTGTCTTTTTTTTTTTTTCCTCACTGATGTGGGTAGTTTATCTGGATGTGAGCTCTAGGAATATGTTCCTCCATCCTAAGAACTGAAACATGGATTGCCACAGCTGGCGTTTTACACGGGTGCTCAGATCTGAACTCGGGCCCTGATGCCCACATGGCAAGCACTTTATCAGCTGGGCTATCTCCCCAGACAGTTTGCAGACTTTTGAGTGACGTCATCTTTGGTCCTGGCTACCATTATTCAGGCTGTTGGCTTCAAGTTATGCAGCTGAGGTTTCCTGTTTCTTACTAAGAGTTGGGATGCTCTTCACTTCTTTCTGGTCCTTGTTTGTGGCTGGTAAAAGCGCATCAAACCTTTCTGCTTGCAATCTCTTCTGCCCCAGCCTTTTTCATTTGGCCCACCTAGACAACCCAGGCTCATCTCCCTATGTAGGAGTCAGCTAATTAGCATCTTTAATTGCATCTTCAGAGTACCATCGCAGCAGTACCTGGATTAGCCTTTGATTGAATAACTGGGGACAGAGCTCTGAGGGACATCGCTAGCTATCTACCTAACACAGCCCTCTTCCTGGGTAGCAGCACTTCCCGAGAAGCACACATTTGAAGAAGATACTCTAGCTTATGTCAGCCACAGGCACCTGGACATCTGCAATAGCAGGTCTTCCCACACCTGCGCCAGCCAAGAGTTAGGAAGGGATGCCAATGCCGACTGGAAGCAAGAAAGGTTCCTGGGGTCTTTCCTCTGCTCACTGTTAAAGTCTTTTGTTGTCTTAATTGGAGCTCCAGGAATTGCCCTTAATTAGAGCATCTACCTTGTAGCCCGGAGTGGCCCTGGCTTGACTCCACTGAAACAAACTCACTGAAAGATGCATGCAGTGGTCTAGGGTGGATGACAGAATAGCGTGGAGGAGCTTGCCTGCTTTCCCTTTAAGGGATAGCAGCTCAGGTGGCCAGTCAATAAAATAACTTCAGGAGACTGACAGGCCTGTGATTGCCTTCAACAGCAGAGAAATCCAAATGGGCAAGCGAGGTCTGCAGAATTTTTCACTGTTGCAGGAAAGTTCTAGCCCTCAGCTAAAGATAATACTCAACAATGGGATTCCTGGGTACTGCTACAGGTACCATGCAGACCCGCTTGCCCCTAATCCATTGCTGAGAGCCACCACCCAAGGAAAATGCAAATCTCTTCTGAGGCTCCGAGAGCTCCCCATGGGATGTGTGTATTAGTTACAGTTCCCTGTTTGCTATGCCAGAATGTCTGACAAGAGAATCTTAAGGAGGGGAAGGGATATTCTGGTTCATTGTTTAAGAGGGCTACAGTGCACCAGGATGGAAAGGTATGGAGGCAGGAGCATGAGACAGCTGTTCACATCACACCAGCAGTCAGTAAGCAGAAAAAGATGAATGCTGGTGTTCAGCTCGCCATCTCCAGTCCAAATGCCATCCACATTCGAGGTGGCTCTTCCCTCCTTGGTTAGACCTTTTGGGAAACACCCTCATTAGACACAACCAGAGGTGTGTCTCCTAGATGATATATATATCTCAAGATTAACTACCACAATGCCGAAGATTCTAAGAACCTATGGTCCCAGACTCCACAGTCCCTTCAGCTTCATCTCCAGTCACTCTAGGCTCATCCATCCTCCCCAAGTGCCTCTAGGTCCCTGAACACATGGTAATACTCAGTGACATCAGCTCTTAACCCTGGCTGTCCTCTGTCCAGAATACTTTCTCTAGTCTTTACTCAGCTAATCTGCCATTATTTGCTATCCCACTCAGGTGTCCCTTTCAGGAAGGTTCTTCTCCACGGCTAAGCCCCAGTAGGCACCCCTACATGTGGAGGAATGGGTTCTGTGCCAGTCTCTCCTGTCCTCATTGAAGGGCTTTCTGACTCACAGCATGGACACTCAGAAACATTCACTTACGAATAACAACAAAACCTTTGGCAAGAAATTAGACTGACCAGGAAGAGGCAGGATTAGAAGCAAGGGGTGCATTCTGGCTTATCTGTGACTCTCCATCAAAACATCCAGAAACCAGTTCTCAGCAAAGTCCATGGCTGGAGAAATGTATTGAAGTTCAATACTGGACAGACAGAGACGGAGCAACCCAAAGATACAGGTTATTGGAACAGAAGGCCGAGAAGTCGTGCTGTGCCAACGCCAGTTTCATGGTGCAGCGGAGGGATAGGCTCACAGGGAAAGAGGGAGAGGCATACCTGGGAAACTTACTGCTGAAATATGAAGAACAAAGGTAGGAGCCTAGGTGACCTGAGAGGCACACAGCCTGAGAAGACAGAAACATGTCCAGGTTGGCAGAGGTCCTGACTATGCGCTCTTGTGAGTGATGACACAACACTTTCTTTGTTGTGCTGTTGTTATTTTCTATTAAGATCTTATGGTCCCTTATAGAAATTTGCTGGCTGCTTCTAGCCCTTATTTCTTGCCTATTTAAATATGTATTATTGTTGTTACTCTTTCTTTTAGCCAAATTATCTGATTAGTTTCTGTTCTCTCTCTGTCTCATTGGGTTAGGACCTTCACTTCCCATACCACTTTCACGTCTTGAAATAGTCTTTTCTCTTTACAGTAATAGTTCTAATTTTCTTCTCTCTACATGTTTTTTCTTACATTCATTTATTTGTGTGCAGAGGTCAGAGGACAACTTACGGGAGTCGGTTCCCTCCTTCCACTGTGTGAGTCTTGGAGTTGAACCCAGGTCCTCATGCTTGGCAGCAAGCATTTTTCTCTTCCTTTGCTTGTATTTTAGAGTTTTTGTATTGTCTCTGTTGTTTGTGCCCTATCATTCCTGTCATCGTCAGAGTTATGGATGTTATACTCTGGGCGTGGTTTGTATTTTCTTTCCATGTGTGTTCACTCCTATGTGTTAGAGCCACATCCATCTGTTTTCTCCTTTCTTCCTGTTGCTGGGGATCAAACATGACTTCAAGTATGCTGTGTGGATGCTCTGCTCTGAGCTTTGTTTCAGGCCATACAAAGATTATTAGATGCTCTCTACACAACCCACCTGTGGTAATATGTTGTGTACCCTAATAAAATTTGCTGAAAGATTAGAGAGGCAAAGGAACAAGCCACTGCCACATCTCACCTCACCATCTCCATGAATCCTCCGACTGAAATCCTCAGAGTCCTCACCCAAAAGGCTCCAGCTGAAAAAGCCTTTAGTTCCTATCTCCTCACACCTTATATGCCTTTCTATGCCCAGTCATTAAATACGTGTGTGCTTCCCAAGTACTAGGAATAAAGGTGTGTGCCACCACTGCCTGGCTTTGTTTCTCTCCTAGACTGAATCATCTCATGTAGTCCAGGGTGGCTTTGAACTCACAGAAATCCAGACGGATCTCTGCCTCCCAAGTGTTAGGATTAAAAGTGTATGCCACCACTGCCTGGCATCTATGATTAATCTAGTGGCTTGTTCTGTTCTCTCATCTTCAGGCAAATTTTATTAGGGTACACAACATACCACCACACCCACCTTACTCAAACTTCAGTAGTACCTGAACTCAGTGAACAGGAGAGACTTTTAGAAAACAGCCAACAATCAGGATCCAAGTAGGACTAGGTGGGAAAGGTGATGTTGAAGACCTATTCCTGCACATTCACCCTTAGAGTCACAGCAGAGAGAAATAACAAAAGTACTGTGGATACCACACCTGTGAGAGACTACAGCACAGGTCACTCCCATGCCCTCTAAGATAGTACACTGTCAGCAAGGTTTGATGAGTAAGCACAGGGCATCCTCCATATATTCCACTGTCTATTACACATCTGCCTGATTGCTTAGAAGTACCCCACTTTTGTGACCCCCAGGCTCCAACACAGGATATACTGTGACTGTGTCCAAATACACAAATTGCCATCAATAAAACACACACACAACAGGAAAACTTTATAACAAAACCTAATTGGAATGCATTCAACACTTCCAAACAACCTGACAGCCCAGAACACACTGACAAGAGATGGCTGGTTGCTGTGGGATGTTCTGTATGGCAAATGTGTTGCTCTGATTGGTCAATAAATAAAACACTGATTGGCCAGTGGCTAGGCAGGAAGTATAGGCGGGACTAACAGAGAGGAAAAAAGAACAGGAAGGTGGAAGGTAAACCATGAACCACATGGCAAGGTATAGATTTATAGAAATGGATTAATTTAAGATATAAGGACAGTTAGCAAGAAGCCACGGCCATACAGTTTGTAAGCAATATAAGTCTCTGTGTTTACTTGGTTGGGTCTGAGTGGCTGTGGGACTGGCAGGTGAGAGAGATTTGTCCTGACTGTGGGCCAGGCAGGAAAACTCTAGCAACAGCTGGTTCCTAAAACAACTCAGACATAAAAGTGGAAGAGCTATGAGTCCAAACAGATGCTCCAATATCAACAAAGAAACACGAGAAACATGGAAGAATGAAACCACGTGGCACCTCTGAAAGTTCACATTCTCAATCGCTAACCTCGAGTATATGGAAATGGATGAGCCACCAAACAAACAGCTCAAGAGACTGCTTTCCAAGATAAATGAATTACAAGAGACTACAGAGAATAACTGAATAGAGATAAAAAGGATACCAGTGAGAAGTCCAATGGAGACATACACTTTCTGAAAAAGAACCACAGATATCTTGGCAATGAAAAGAATCAAATAAAAAACTCAGTTTGAAGTATCACAAACAGACCATGTGGGAAAGGGAATTCTGAGGCTTGAGGATAAGGTTCACTAATAGAACACCCATAAAACAATTAAAAAATAAGAAATTGTGTACAGAATATGTAAGTCTCTGGGACAAATATATTTACTAGGGGCACAGAAGAAGATATCAAGGCCCAAATTAAAGACTTAGAAAGTCTATTCAGTGAAATAATAGTAGAAAAGTCCCCAAATCTTGGGTCAATGTTGGACATCCAAGTGCAGGAGGCATTTAGAATCCCAATCGGGCATGCCCAGAAATTCACATCAAATTAAGTTAAAATGCCAAGAAGACAAAACAAAGAAATTTGTTGAGAACCACCAGAGAGAAGTGCCAACTCACTTAAAATGGCAAATCCATTAGAATAATAGATTTCTCAACAGAGACCCTGAAAGCAGGGAGGTCATAGAATGATGTATCGCAAGTCCTGGAAGAAAACAGCAGCCGACTTAAATTACAGCAGTTATCCTTCTGAACTGAAGGAAAAATAAAGAGCTTCCAAGAAAAGCACAGACCAAGGGATTTTCTGACCATCAAGACAGTAATGCAAATGCTACATAAAGTGCCCTACACAGAGAAAAGGAAGGTAAGCAAAACCGTGAGAATGCACAAGAGAGAGAGAGTCCACCAGAACAGAAGAGCAAATGGAAATTAGAAAGGGAAAAAAAAACTATCATTACTACAACAAAATGAAGAAATGGCTTCATGTCTTTCAGTTATGGCCTTGGAAGTAAATAACCTAATTCTTTAGTTAAAAGGTGCAGACAGGCCAATCTATTTAAACGCAATATCTAACAATTTACTGCCTGCAAGAAACACAGCTCTCAGGCAAAGATACACACAAACTGGAAGTGAAATGGATAGAAAAGCATAGTCTAAGCAAGTGGAAGCCATATGCATATCTAACAAAACTGACTTCAAGTCTAAGCTACACATGAGAGAATCCCCAAGGCTTGGTGGACTATGACTGGGCCAGTGAATATCCGTTGGATGAATGAACAACATGAACATAACTGTCTATTTTAATGGGATGTTAGCCTACCATCCAATTAGGCAGACTATTAATACTCTATGCTTACATTGCCACAGTGTTTCTAACAATGTGATTCTTGGGCCAGCAGCATCAGCACCACCTACAACATTCCCAGAAATGCAAAGATCTCGTACTCACAAGTCTGTGGGCACAGCCTATTGGGTCAGAAACTCTAAGAGTGGAGCCAGTAGCTTAGTCTTAATAAACCTTCCAGGTGGTTCTGTTGTCCTGGACATTTGAGGGCCACTGCACGGCCAAACAATGCATCCCCATAGGAGGAAAAATACCAGAGTATTCCGGAAGTGGCAAGGGCTCACCAGTGTTGGCAGAGTCAACAGTCTGTGAGCACCGTGAGGGCTGACTGGAGGCTCAGGGGTGATGTATCTTCCTGGGGACCTCAGCCCTGAGAGTTGCTCAGCCAAGTTTGTTCTCTAAACCATAGTATAAACACAGCCACAGCTTTAAGGATGAGGGTGTTGCTGCTGGCCAACACAGTCAGGAAGGAAGACAGCTGGAATAATTTGAAGGCTAAACTGAAAAGCAACAGTGAGAACTAGGTGAGTTGAAGGCCAGTTTGAGAACTTGAGTTAGAGGAGATAGTCTGATCTCTGATCAAGCTCCTTAGAGCATGCCTCATCCTGATTCCTTGGGTTCCTTTGTGGGAAAAATCAAATACAGTCTTGAGAATGAGAGCCAAATGTCGACACAGGTCTCTCAGGTCTGCACAGGAGGGTCCGACTCGGGAGTGGAACCGCAGCAGGGTTTGGGCGCTGAGGCAAGGATGAGCTAACTGTTGTCAGGACAGAAGCACCAGGGGTTGGAGCCCAGGTTAGAGAAAACAAGAACTCCCACAGGCTTTTAGAAAGCTCAAATTCAGCTTGAACTTGGAGGCAGGTGGGGGTTATCTCTGAAATTCCAACAAGAAGGGCTTAGCAGAGATAGGACACCTGGGGCTGACTGGCAAGCCAGCCCAGCTGAATTGGTAAGCAACAGGTTCAGCGAGAAATGGTGTGTCCAAACATAAGGATGGAGAGTGATTGAGGAAGACACCCAACCTGTGACCTCCACATGCATGTACACACATGTGTACATACATGCAGACATGCATATGTACAGTACCCATACACAAGTGCATAAACACTATAAATCTCCACAAATTTAAAAGGCATCTACTAGGCAGGATTTGGAAAATTAGAGAAAAATAAGTTATCCTTCACAGACAAGTGATAAGTGCGAGAGGGTCCTGGGTTTTCATGCCTTGTGGATTGTGCGCTCTTAGCCTGTCTGAATCTTTCTCACATCAGGAAGGCAGGCACGGGACTCCAGAAGACGCCCCTGAACTACACGGGTTTTAATGACAAGACACAGGTTTTAATGAGCCTTGGAGATTACTTTTAAAAATTAATGGGAAAAACTGTTCTTGTCTTCTAATTGAGTTTGGCAAACTATCTTTGCTGTCTGTGTGTGGAAAAAAAGGTCAGTGGGCAAGGTCACCAGCATGGGCCCAAACAGTTTTGCAGAGCTTTCTGGAAAGTCTTGTTTATTCTCCAAGGCCTGAATTTTTTTTCTGGCAGCATTTTTGTGTGCTTGGGGGCATGGGGTTGGTATTTTGCTTCCTGGTTTGTTTGGGTTTAGTTCACTTTTGTTGTTGTTTGTGGGATTGTTTTGTTTTATTTTGTCTTAAGAAATCCTCTCTATTAGTTTGGAAGAATGAGGTCCCAAACTATCTGTCTTAGTTAGGGTTGCTATTGCTGTGATAAAATACCATGACCAGAGGCAACTTGGGGAGGAAAGAGTTTATTTCAACTTATACTTCTAGTTACAGTCCATCTCTCAGGGAAGTCAGGGCAGGAACCTAGAGTCAGGAACTGAAGCAGAAGCTATGGAAGAGTGCTGCTTACTGGCTTGCTCACTTCTGCTGGCTTGCTCAGCCTGCTTTCTTACACATCCCATGACTAGCAACCCAGGGGTGGCACCATCCGCAGTGGGGTGGGTGCTCCCGCATCAACCATTAATCAAGAAAAACGTGCCATGGGCTTGCTCTAAAGCCAATCTGGTAGGGGCATTTCCTCTCTTGAGGTTCCCCTCTTCTCAAATGACTCTAACTTGTGTTAACTGGACAAAATGCTAACCAGGACGCCATCTCAGAGTGGGGCCAGCTTGTTTCTCCTGGGGGCTGTGAGGAAGGGGTCTACCATGCCATGACTTACAATGTCTGCTTCTCCCTATGCGGTCATGTAGTCTTTCCTTTGCCATCTCTCTCTCTGTGTCTTTCTTTCTTCCTTTCTTTCTTTCTTTCTTTCTTTCTTTCTTTCTCTCTCTCTCTCTCTCTCTCTTTCTCTCTCTCTCTCTGTCTCTGTCTCTCTCTGTCTCTCTCTCTCTCTCTCTCTCTGTCTCTGTGTGTGTGTGTGTGTGTGTGTGTGTGTGTATGTGTGTGTGTGTGTTCATTCATGAGGAGGTAGGTGCACATGTGTAAGTGTGTACCCGGAGGCAGAAGTCAACCTTGAATGTCATCACTCTGGTGCTATCCACCTTGTTTTTTCAGTCAGGGTCTCTTAGTTGACCTAGAACATTCTAGGCTAGCAAGAAAGCCCCAAGGATCTTCCTGTCTCTGCCACCTCAGTGCTAGGATGATAGGTGTGTGCCACCATTTTCACAGGGGTTCTGGGGTTCAAAAGCAGGTCCCAATGGTTTTAAGGCAAGCACACTATTGACTGAGCCATTTCCCCGACCTCATACTTTCTCTTCTTACACAAACACCAGCCAGCTTGGATTAGCATCCTCCCCAATGACATCATTTTAACTTGATTACCATTGTAAAGATCCTATCTGTGAATATGGTCATATTCTAGATTGCTGGGAGGTGGGTCTTCAGCATATAAACTGTGAGGGTGGGTACAATTCAACCCCAAACACCCCTCAATCTCATCCATATACGTTCTTGCAAACTAGAAGTGAGAAAACAGTATTTAGTTGGCACACCTTTGTTAGAAAATGGCCATTTCCACCTGGGACATAAGAAGATCCCAGTTTTCATATAGCATCTGCCCTTGATGAAGTCTACCCCACGGAAGTGCTCTGGGAAGGAATACAAGATTCCTCTCTTAGGCTGCTTGTCGTTTGTTGCCAATATATTAAAGATCTGGACCCACAGGCAGGCCTGTCTTCATGAACTTACTACTCATCAGATAGGCAGGGTCCCCCTCCTTGAGCTGAAGGTGACACTGGTGTGTCCTTTTCACACTGGACACTATATATAACCCAATACTCTGGTAAGGTTTCTCACCTCTCACTGTGCCCAGCAAGCTGTAAAAGTCTCAGAACTGCTCAGTCTCAGGCTAAGAACTGCTGGAAGGCTTTGCTCCTGAGCAAAGGAGAAACAGCAGGTAGGGAGTTAAACAAAGCTCAGTGTTTTGAGTAGAAGCAAAGGGAAAAATCCCTCCCCCTAGGCTCCTCTTGCCCTGGGTTAAATACCTGGGACTTTAAAGAGCCTGCCCAGCAGCTTCTTTGCCTTGGAGACAGATAGAGAAGCTCTCCTCCTTGGAGATCAAATGGAGGAAAGGCAGAGGCATCTCTGCCAATTCTGTTCTGAGTCTCTATGTATACACATTGGAGCTGGCCGCCAGCGCTGCGCGGGTGCCAGAGTCCCTGTGCATTCTTACTCCTCATTGCCCAGAGCGGACGAACTGCCTGCTGTGGTGCCTGCCTTAGCCAAAGCGAGAGGTTTCCCATGGTCTTTTGGATAAAGTAAGTTTTTCTTAGCTCAACTTTAAAATCAACTAGGGAACCCCTTCTCAGGTCACCCTCCCTGATGGCTCAACCCAAGAGCTGTGTAATGCCATTGGCTTGAGTTTCAGGGGCCCCAGGGCTGTGCCTTCGCCTTGGAGGAAGTCCAAGGCTTGACCTTCCCTTCTAGCTACAGCTGGTCCTCTCCCAGCCCTCTTCATGTTCCAGTCCATGTTTGTGATAATTAAGGGCCCTGAAAATTTAATTAGGGGATCGTGTTGGGAGAACCAATGGGCAGAGCTTGGTAGCTGGCCAAGGGAGGTTTGTGGGCTTGGAAGGATGTGTGTTGAGTGGGGAAGTGGAGAACATAGGTGTTCAGAAGAGTCACCTAGTAATAATAGGAGCTGTCCCAGGCCTTTCGCAGCACAGAGCTGAAGCATATTCCCACAGAAACTACCATCTCACTGCAAAAAGACTCCTCAGCTCCTGCTGCGGCTACTCGTCCTTCTTCTGAGTATTTAGCTTATTTATTCCAGAAAATTAAAACATCCAGTGCTTAGGAGGGTCCTGGCAGGAGAATTCAGTGGATGGTGCAGAGCAAGTGTCCTGCAGACACTGAGACACTAAGTAGAGGGTCCCTTCAAGCCAGAAGCCATAGAACAGCTTCACCTCACGGACCCCTACAGGGAATGGCAAAGAGGCTATGTGCATGAAATTCTGAGACCCTCTCAGACCTAGAGAAGGAACCACTCTTGCCCTGGCACAGCCGCCCACTCTTACAAGATGTGGGACCCGAACCAAGCATGTAGCCTCTCCAGGGTCACTTCATGTCACTGTGATACAGAGGAAGCAAGGAAGCAAATCATCACGCATTAACACCCTCCCAGGAGGGTACATAGTCACTACTCTGCACATGCTATTCCTCTTTATTACCACATTTATTCCCCCGCAACACTGGGCTAGGACTGAGGCTGTGGTTAGATCGTGCATGGGCATTTAACAGGGACGTCTGGCTTTTTCTAGGGTCTTCTGACTTCTTCTTCCTCACCTGAGCTGTGGAAGTGAGGATTCTCTCTGCTGTGATCTCTAATAACACAAATCGAAATGCTTACAGTTCATTCAAGAGCACACTCTCATGTCAGCCTTGTCCGATCATGGGTTCTAATTCTGTGTCTCAAACAATTGTTTTTAGCTCCCTGTGCTCCAGAACAGGGATAAGCAAAGCCGACTCCTTACAGGTTCCTATAAAGACTTAAAAGAATCTACAAAAGGATAGCATGTGTGGATAGCATCAACACAACAGATATTTCCAGATGTTCTCCTTTAATTAGTACAGGTGTTGTTGTCATTACTACCCACAGCAGTGCACGTGGTGATCCCCTCCAGTTCTGCCAGGCAAGCTTAAATGTGGGTGTCTCCTTCCTGTTCAATGAGTTCTCCATTCCAGTATCTCCCATTGGTAACACAAGGTGATGGTATTGTTTTCCTGGCCAGGAAAATCCAGTGAGTGATGGCGCCAGAGGCAAAGACATGTGTCCTGCACGTGACTGGTTCCTACGACAGCTCCGGTGAACTTTCTGAGAAGACACAGGTCCCAGCCTTAAAGGGCCACTCTTAAAAAGCAACAGATGACCACAGATTTAGCTAGCAAAAACAACACAACTACGTCATCTCCTCACATTGGAGGTCAGAAGCTGTTGTGACTCGGGTGAGAAATATCCCCCATAGGTTCGTGGATTTGAACACTTAGTTCCCAGTTGGTGGCTGTATTGCTTAGTTTTATGTCAACTTGATACATCCTAGAGTCATTGGGAAGATGGACTCTCAGTTGAGAAAATGCCTCCATGAGACTGGTCTGCTGTGCATTTTCTTAATTAGTGATTGATGGGAGAAGGCCCAGCTCATTGTGGATGGTGCCATTCTTGGACTGGTGGTCTGGGGTTTTAGAAGAAAGCAGGCTGAGCAAACCATGATGAGCAAGGCAGTAAACATGGCCTCTGTATCAGTTCCTGCCTCCAGGTTCCTGCCTTGAGTTCCCATGGTGATAG
>CABHPQ010156545.1:0-23835 GCA_902168405.1 Peromyscus aztecus | reverse complement strand
AAGCCTAGCAGGGCATATGTGGTACATCTTAAATCTTCACCACTGTTACTAGTGATATCATTAATATGTTTGTTTTTGTTTGGTCAGAAGTCAAAATTATTCAGTTTTCATATTTTTGACTCCAGATTTACAAGAATCTTAGAGACAAATGTATGGAAAATTCTGTCACTCATTTTGTTTGGGGGCTAGCTTAAGATGAAGAGCTCTTTTGTTAGCTCTCCTTGAATGTGTAAATGTAAAAAAATTATAAGATCAGATTTCATTAAGAGCTTAAAAACCCAACAAAAAAGCAAATAGACATGGAAACATGATAGGCTTGATTTAGTTTATTTCCTCTGCAATCGGTTTTTACATAAATTCTATTTCTTGGTTTTTTATTATTATTTTTTTTTTAAAATTTAGTTTACATGCCAACCACAGTTTCCCCTCCCTCCTCTCCCCCCCCCTTCCCTCTCCCAACCTACTTTCTACAACCCCCTCCCAATCCACTCCTCAGAGAGGGTTAAGGCCTCCCACAAGAGTCAACAATGCATGGCATATCAAGTTGAAGCAGAACTAACACACCCTCCCCCATCAAGGCCGCTGAGGGAGGCATCCTACCATAGGGAATAGGTTCCAAAAAGCCAGCTCATGCTCCGGGGACAGATCATTCTAGGGGCCCCACAAACAGACCAAGCAACACAACTCTTAACCACACGCAAGAGGGCCTAGGTTGGTCCCATGAAGGTTCCTTAGCTGTCCGGTCTGGAGTCAGTGAGGTCCCACGAGATCAGGTCAGTTGTCTCTGTGGGTTTGCTGCCATGGTCTTCACCCCTCTGCCTCCTACAACCGTTCCTCCCTTTCTTCAGCTGGACTCATAGCCAGCGGCGACCCGGTGATCGGCTGTGGATCTCTGCATCTGCTTCCATCAGTTACCGGATGAAGGCTCTAAGATGACAGTTAGGGTATTCACCAATCTGATTACAGGAGAAGGCCAGTTCAGGCACCCTTTCCACTACTGTTACTTAGCTGGGGTCATCCTTGTGGATTCCTGGGAGTTTATCTGGCATCAGGTGTCTCCTTAACCCCATAATGCCCCCCTCTATCAAGATATCTCTTTCCTTGCTCTCCCTTTATGTCCCTCCTCCAACTCGACCATCTGGATCCCTCATGTTTCCATCCCCCGTTGTCTCCCTTGTAGCCCCTTCCCCCACCCCTAGTTTACCCAGGAAATCTCATCTATCTCTGCAAGCTTAAAGATTCATTTCTTACTAGGCATGGTGGACCATGCCTATAATCAAAGCACTGGGAAGACTCAGGCAAGGAGACTGTCACTCCTTTAAGGGTAGCCTGTGCTACACAGCGGGATTCAGAAAACACTGGGTTATAGTGTCAGACGATCTCAAAGAAAAAAAAATCATTCACAAATGAAAAACCACTCCGAATCTTGTGCAGTGATAGAATTTACGCACACTGGATATGCTCAACAGTGCCTCTACCTCTTTTCATAGTTGGATATGTCTTCCCTTTTAATTATGAGTAAAGTGGTAACGATAAAAATTCTGACTAAAGCTTTCCAGTAATTCTTCATGAAAACACAATAATTAAGCTTCAGAATGTTGATATCCAGCTGTGTTTTACAGTTTGAGAATTTATTGTTTTATAATTTTACCATAAGAAGTAAAATTTATTCATGCAGAATTCTATACCAAATGTTTCCATAAGATCAGCATTTCCCCAAAAAAAATTCAACATTTCTAATATTTTTGTTTCCTATTGACTTCTTATAGCTAAGTAATAAATCCACTACAATAATCTTTGTCTTCTGTGTTCGTATTTAAATGTAGTCTCACCAGGCTCCTTGGTCTATAAGCACAATTTGCACTTTCTCTTTCTTAATAAGTTCAAGTCTTTATTTTTAAAAAGAACACTTTTTATCATTCACATTCATTTTACTATAGATAAAATATCACTAACTAGAATGAGGTAAAATGATAGCAAGTATAAAAATATTTCTTTTTGTGCTATATGAGAATCTACATTACTGGTGTGGATGCAATGAGTTCTCATCTTATTCTATACCCCAGGAATTTCTCACTGACATCTGAGACCATTCAATTTTACACATGCTCTGCAGTGTGCTTCATATTTTCTTTTCTTTTAGCTATAGGTCAACACCATTCCACAGTTCTTAGGCAATTAAATATTTTGAAATTATTTTATTTCTGTAGTATTTCTGGTAGAATATCTGTATACACAGTGCTCAAGAAGAAATGGGAGTCTATTTTTTCACCATGAATAAAACAGGTCCAGCTAAGGGAGAAAATATTTGACTTGGTCTTTTTATGTGTAATGAGAATTAGAAGCTTTTCTGTTGGTTTACAAGAGAATAACGTATACTTTCAATGTAAGCTCTGCTGACCTGATGTAGATTTTAACGTGAACTATTGAATCTCTAACATCCAGCAGAACACCAAGCACATAATTTTTCTTCATATGTAATACTAAAGGTTAAATGCCATTATGTTTATGCAAAGAACAAGCAAAAAGAAATCCTGGCTGCTCAAAATGTTCACTAATCATTGTCAATACCAAATGACCAAGTAAGTGGGAAGCCATTCTTGAAGAGAAAAACGGGCTGGAAAGCAGGTGTCTTTTGATGAACCCGTCAATTTTTCACAGGAATATTAAAAAACAAATATAATTGTGGTTATGGTGATCAGGTAGGATATTCTGGCAGGAAAGGTATAGGCAGTTGTAGGAGAGACAGTGTATTAATATAGATTAATCTTGAATAACAGAGAGTTCCTGGAAAAGTAAGACATTAGAACTGATCACCAAATAGAATTAGGTAATGGTTAAAATATTTTGCAGAGGGGTTGGAGAGACCATTCAGTGGTTAAGCACTGTCTGCTCCTCCAGAAGACTGATTTTCAATGCTGAGCACTCATAGTGTATCTCACTATGTAAATGGAGTCTGTAACTCCATTTCCAGAGGATCTAATATTCTCTTCTGGTCTCAAAGGGTACCAGACATACAGTTAGTACACAGACACACATGCAGCCAAAACACTCATACACATAAAATAAAAATAAATACTTTGAAGTAAGCAGTTTTGGAGTCAGAGTACATGTTGTCAAATCTTAGCACAGACATTTTCTATGTGTTTAAACAGAAGTAAGTAACTCAGCTTGCAGACAATGAAATTGCAATAATGATGTCAGGCATGGTAGCCTATTCCTGTAATCCCAGCACTGGAGATTCAGAGGAGCAAAGATATTGGGTTCAAGTCCAGCTTGGTATACATAGTGAGAACCTATCTCAAAAAAAGTAAAAGAAATAAAATTATTAAAATACTTGTTTGAGATGGCTTTGTTAGGGTTATGTGACTTAATAACTGATTCTATTATTTAGCCCAATGAGAGTGATCTGAGCAATATTTACAGTGAAATTCCGGGGTATATAAAGGTAATTTCACAAGTAGTAGTTGACCTAAGCACCTGAGTGGAATTACTGTTAGAGTAAAATTGTGTATATTCTAGTCATTTAGTATCTCATAACTAAGATAAAAACTGCATAGCACTCTTTTCTAAATTTCTTTCACACAGTTTTAGTCAACATGTTTCTTTTAATTTATTTCTATTTATATGTATGAGTATTTTGCCTGTGTGTATGTATGTGTATCATATGCATGTCTGGTTCAGACAGACACCAAAAGGGTATGTTGAATCCCCTAGACCTAGTATCATAGACAACTGTTGCTGGAAAATGAACTCCAATCTCAAGCAAGTGCACCAATTGCTCTTAACCACTGAGTAATCTCGCTGGCTCCTCAACATGGCTTTTTAAAATTTTCAAGAAAAATTTTGAAGTTATATCATTTTCCCCTTCTCTCTTCCCCCTCAAACCCATTCCATGTATATTACCTGCTGTCTTCTCAAATTGTCTCTTTCTTTAATTGTTGTTTTACACACACACACACACACACACACACACACATCTATACAACTTGCTTGGTCTGTATAATGCAATCTGTGTGTATATGATCTTAGGGCTGAACCTTTGCTATTTCCTAACAAATTAGGTCTTGTTGTTCCATTTCAACTGATCCTCTTGTCATCTAAAAGTATTGTCATTTAGAATAATCATGAGATCAACTCTATATCGTCTCCAATGTTTTTTACTATGCATTCATTCTAACTAAATCATAGGAAATCCATGAGACTTAAGGGTATGCAGTTGCTCTAGTTTGAATTCAGACAATTCTTGTATTATTCATAGACAAATTAGATATACTGCTTCCAAACTTTACTCCCTTGGTCAGGTGTAGCCAGATAGGAGACTGACATTTTCTAATGCACTGGAATGATGTGAAGTTTAAATAGCAAAGTCCATCGGGCTGACCGAGGACTGCCTGGGACCTGCCTGTTTGCACAGCTGAGAGATGGCAGTGATAAACTTTGCATCAGTGATTGAACCTCTGTACCTAATGCTCTAGGGAGGCCTGCTGTCCATCATGGGACTCTAGAGCACATTTCCTCATAACCCCTGTGATTGGTTCTTTAACCCTAGTCAGATACAATATTAGGTGCACGTATTACAGGGGACCAAACATCCTTGTCAAAATTGCACTGATTTTAAATTTTTATGTACTGATCAATATTGTAAAAGCTAAATTGTCTTTCTTTTGACATTCTCAAGAGTTTTTGTTTTCCATCATTTCTAATATCTTTGATGAATGTATAGTCTCCATTTTGTAGTAATAAGTGCGCCTATTGTAGCATGATAATGAGAGTTGCATGAGTTTTTGTCTAATAAATATGCTTTATAATGAAAATATTACTCATAAGCTGAACGACATATAAAGCAAATGAAGGTAGAAGACTGGGTGGACAAAGGAGAAAGTTTCTTATATAATTTAAATGCAATTAATTTGTAAATAAGTAAAAAAAAAGGTAAGAAATACTGTATCTTCATTTGTGTTTAATTGTGAACTTTCTCTTTACTTCCATATTTTTCAGCATCTCTTTCCTGATTGTAAATGAGAGTCATACTGAGCAAAGTAATACACATTCGTGCCATACCTCTGACTCTAACATGAATAGTGAGAAGTCAAGAGGAAATGCAGGAGAAGGACATGCTTTATTAATTTTGATTTCTAAGTGTGGGAGGATTGATTACGCTCCCTATCAATTTTTAAGTACAAAAAGTAAGTTCTTGGAGGCCAAGGTGCCTTAATAGGTGAACTGGTGGCCACCAAGTCTAATGACCTGTGAGAAATCTCAGGGAGCCACATGGTGGCAAGGGAAAACAGACTTTTGCCTGCTCATGTTATTCATTCATTTATTTTGTGGTATTTATGTGCCTGTGTGTGTGTGTGTGTGTGTGTGTGTGTGTGTGTGTGTGTGTGCATTGGGGATGGTGACTGTGGAAGCAGAGATGGCAAATCCTTGATGCTGGAATTACATGTGGTGGTTGTAAGATGAATTGCTAAATGGTCTTATTAATAAAAAGCCCAAAGCCAGGTACTGGGGTAAAAACTAAGAGAACAGAAAATCAGAAAGAAGCCAGCCACGTTCTTACCACTTGGAAATCCACAGCCAAAGAGAGCTACTTCCTATATACCCAGGCCTATACGCCTTTCTGTTCTGCATCTCATTTCCTCTCTCCACCCAGCTACATCACTTCCTGTCTGTCTGTACAGACCTCCAGACCTCTATTGTTAGTGCTGGGATTGAAAGTGTGTGTCACCATGCCTGGCTCTGTTCGCCAGTGTGGCCTTGAACTCACAGAGATCTAGATGGATCTCTGCCTCCTTAACACTAGGATTAAAGACGTGTGCTACCATTGCCTGACTTCTATGTTTAATATAGTGGCTGGCTTTTTCCTCTGAGCTAAGCTTTTTTAGGGCGCACAATGTATTGGGGGACACAATATATCACCACAGGTTGTGAGCTGCCAATGTGGGCTCAGGGAAATGAACTTCTATTCTCTGGGAAAAGAGTAAGCACTCTTAACCTCTGGCTACCCTGTCAGCCCCAGAAGTAGACATTTCCAAGGAATTCCAATGCACTATTAATATGTTTTTGATTCTTTTGATACAGGAAGAATAGAAAAGTCATCATTAGAAAATAATCAATATTTTCATGTTCTCATCTGCATATGGAAAACAGTTGTGTAGCTGGGTTTGTTTGAGGGACCCCTGACAGTGTGATCAGGAACTATCCTTGATGCATGAGCCAGCTTTCTGGGTCCCAAGGTCTGACACCTTGCTCATCCCTGATAAAGTGGGGAGGGGCTTGGTCCCGTCTCAACTGAATGTACCAGGCTTAGCTGTCCCCCCATGGGAGAACTTACCCTGTTCAAGGAGGGGATGTGGGTGGCAATGGAGAAGGGGAGGTTCTGGGGTTGGTATGTAAAATGAATTAAAAAAATTAAAAAGTAAATACTTACTTAAATAAAATAATCAATAACTAATGGGCCAGAGGAGCCCCTACATAAACATAAATCAGCATAAAATCAATTCTATACTGAAAGAGGTAGAATGATGTTCTAGACTTAAAAGTTACCTTGACAGTGTTTCTGTTGTTACTACTACTGAGGAGGATGGATTAATCTTGTTCTTAATATCCCACCTATAGGATTCATTTTCAGATGTGTTTACAAATGGAAAGAGTGGACAGAAACCACTAACTTGATAGACCTGTGAGTGATATCGATGGCGAGATGTCAAGCATTAAGGCTCCAAGATTTCTAGAAATTACAGCTAACAACTAGAACATCCTAACAGGTCACATTCATTACAGCAGTGATCGGTTGTACCACTAATGTCTTTTCTATAACTTAGAGCATCCAGGATGGAATGCCAGGGTGGCATGAGTGTGTATATATTAAACCTCCATCCTCTTTTCCAATAACTTAGTATGCTGGCACCCTCTGTAGGCTGCAACTTACAGAGAAAGACATCTGTTTTAGAGTCTCTGTATTCTCTTGACCATCACGGACCAGTACTTTTCTCACCTCTAATTTTCTGTCTAATATGTTCTCCCCAGTTTTCTCAGTTAGGTGCCACTCTGTCCTTGGTAACTTAATTCTTTGTTTTCATTACTCGGACTCTTTCATTTCCAGTATTCAGCAATTTCTCATGATTCCCCCGCTAACCTTTAAACTGTTGTCATACCCGACCAGCAATACACTTGGCTGTTTCATTACTAATAGATTGTTCTAGTTGTTCTTGTCTTCCTAGCAAAAATACTCCTCTATTTCGTCTTGACTCTAGATGACTGACAGATTTCTTCACTGTGTATTATTCTCATTGGACTATGATTTTCCTACTGGTAAAGAAAATATGCTTACATAATTGACATTGTAGGGCACACAAGTTGAACTCTCCCTCTGATAAATCTTTTTGAAATTGTCTTCTCCTCATATCCATTGGATTAAATCCTAAACAAAATTTTTTTAATTCCAACTTCTAATTGAATATATTCCTAGACACATCAATATGAGATAATGTGAATCTAGCCTCCCCTCTTGCAAAGAGAATTTCAATCTATAACGCTGTGATGCTCTTTCACAATTAGAAATTTGAAGTCGCCTGTTAAGGACGCACAGGCACCATGATCAGTTTTTGTCATGTGATTACCACAATGGCCTCTTCTTCATTTCAATTCAGATTTCAGGGCTATTTCATTCCTTAATATCTGCTTTTAATTTTTATTATGAACTATATCGTACAATTAAAATATTAGCTGTAATGTGTAAATATCCTTCTGAATAGTAACCATGTGTGCCTACAATCCAGCTTAACAAATGAAACACCAACAATAAACCTCAAAGGCTGTTCTGGTTCCCTCTGATTGTGGAGAAAAATACTATAATCACAGCCCAGTTCCCTTATTTTAAATGTTGAGCCAGGATGGCTTGCTACCTTGTAAAAATGTGATGTTTGTCCTGAGCTTTGACTGTTTTCAATAACCTTAAAATTATCTCACTACTAGATGTTTTTCTAATTGCAATAATATATACATAAGGAGAGCAACATACAAATCCATCTTCAGGAACAAATTGTTAAGTAACTTTTTAGCAGTTCCAGGACAATATTCCTCTACACAACATGTAAAACTACATTTGTATCCTGCTTATGTTCTTGGATATCAAACAGTATCAAATTCTTCTGTCACTTCTTAAGTGCTTACTATTACTTCTAGAATATGCTTAGTCATAGACTACTAAATTAACTTCATCAGTATCACTGGGGGCAAATCAACGTATCTGGACTACTGACTAAAAGTATGGCTTCTGTTTAAATATGGCCATTGTTACCACAGACTACAAACAATGTGCATGTTCTAGCTGTTGGATAAAATATTATATATTTATTAGTTATGTAAAACAATTCCAGTATTCTCTGCCTTTATTAATTTGTTCTGTGTTTGTTCTATACTTTCTATTTCTAAAAAATTCTCTCATTGGTCAATTCATCTTCTTTTCTTTTGCTAGTATTTAAAACATTTTTATTTTGTTTTAATGTGTGTGTGTGTGTGTGTGTGTGTGTGTGTGTGTGTGTGTGTGTACCAGTATAAAAGTTCCAGATTCTTGATCCTACATGAGATCAAAATTTGGACAGGCAGAAATCGAAAATGTGGTGACTCTGTAAATGTACTGATGAGGGGGATAGACAAGTGGCTGAGAGTTTAAGAGAGCTGTTTCTCTTGCACAAGACCTAGATTGGGTCCCCAGAACCCACATATCAGTTCATAATTCTCTAGCTCCAGTGCCAGGAGGTTCACTGTCCTCTTCTTGGCCTGAGGGCAGTGCACATATATAATGCGCATACATACATAATACATATACAAACATATACAGGCAAAAACACTACTAGACATAAAGTTAAAAATAGCTGTGTTGTTGACATTTTGGGGCATAGCTTCTCCAACATTTCTAGGAGACACAATCTCAGAGCAAAGTTCCTGTTCCTCTGGCTCTTCCAATCTTTCTTCTCACTCTTCCATAGTGATCCCTGATCTTAGGTACTGGAGCTGTACTAAATAAATCTTTACAACAAAAGAAGAGTGATGAGACTACCATCCTGTAGCGGAAGTTTTCTCCGGTCCTGCCTGGCCCACGGTCAGGACAAATCTCTCTCACCCGCCAGCCCCACAGCCGCTCAGACCCAACCGAGTAAACACACACAGACTTACATTGCTTGCAAGCTGTATGGCTGTGGCAGGCTTCTTGTTATCTAGTTCTTCTATCTTAAGTTAACTCATTTCTATAAATCTATACCTTGCCACATGGCTCGTGGCTTACCAGTACCTTACATGTTGGTACTCATGGAGGCAGCTGGCAGCATCTTCTCTCCAGCCTTCCTGTTCCCAGAATTCTCTTCTCTGCTTGTCCCGCCTATACTTCCTGCCTGGCTATTGGCCAATCAGCATTTTATTTATACAGAGCAATATCCACAGCACCATCTTGCTTTTATTTCCCAAACAACCTTGAAATTCAAGGAAAAAATAAAAGCTGATTATATAACTAGAGTAGAACTTTGTTCTCAGTATGTATGAGACCTATAGACCAAAACCATAACTCAGTTCTAAAGCTGTCTAGATAAAAGATCAAGATGCTAATACAGTTCCAACAGAAGACTAGAGAGGGAACAGAGGTATCCTTAGTAAACGTGATAGGCAAAGCAATGCAGACTCATACATCACCCTGACATTGATCATTCCTGACACTAGGTTTGAGAATGCCTTTTATGTCTGGATTCTCACATTACAACATCCCTAAAATTTCAAATAAATGTGTTATCTATTATTTTATGGGACACTATGTTAGTATGCTTAGTATGCTCAAGGAGAATGGAGGTTAGAGTAGCGCTCCCCCAACCCCGCTAGTATAAACAACATGCAAAGTGGTCATTGAAATAAAATGTGATACCAATAGTATTATTTACTTCAAGTTGTATTGAATATTATTTAAAATATAAAACACTTCACTGTGGTATCATATACTACATATATATATAGTTATAGTTATAGATGTGTTTTCAGACAGCTTTCCAAGAATTTATACATTTTTTCACTCACCACACATTTACTCAAGTTTCCATATTTAAACTATTTAAAATAATATGTAAATATGTGTTTCAAATAAAAAGAGATGTATATCTAGAATATCACATTTTAGAAACATGAAGTTCGATGAGCTAAACTGAATATACTTAGTTTCAGAGACAACCAATTTACAAAACATATATCACTTTATTATTTCCATATAAATGTATTAGTAGTATTCAGTAAACTTTACAATAGATATTTGAGGATTATGGAGAATTTTGAAAAATATCATTTTGAAAATTAATCTAGCCCACAATTAACTATAATTTAAAATAGATCTCTCAACTTTTCTGCATTTATTTTAACAGGACTAAATACGGTCTCTGCATATAATTTATATATGTTTAGAAAAAGAAATACATAAACTCAATGTCTAAATATGTTCACAAATAAATTCCCTAGTAATTGCGGGCTACTCTTCATTGTGCTAAATTATTTTCTGAGTTATTGTAACCATAAAATTTATTTACCACCATTATTGATCGTCAAAACAAGTAAGTACACTCATAGCCACAGCTCACTTTTTGTTGTACAAACCATCCCTGCTTTTCCCAAACCATTTTTTTTCTTTCTGTTCCCACTAGAGATGGAGGGTAAAGTTGCTGTTCTATTGACAAGATTCTGGTTTAGGACCTTGCAATGATTCACTTGGGTGTGGAATTATTTCCCTTGAAAAGCAACAAGGGAGTGCTAAGATGGTAAAGTAATAATTACTTCCTTCAGCAGCAATGGTTTAGGGAAAAGCCCAAAGACATATGGGCTGAATATTTAGCAGACAGTGATAATGGTGGGGTCACAGATATGACTCTGTGGAATGCTAGCAAAGCAGTATTGCCAGGAAAATTGATTGAAATCTTTGCCCAAAAGAAAAGAGAAAGGCAACTACAAATACCAGAGTTAGGGACTAAAATTAGGAGCCTCCAAAAGGAGCATATTAAGAAGGGTAAGGCTAAAACTAATTGATTTAGAAAACGCCAAGGGGAAACTTAATAGGATTCTAAATGAGAGAGTGGAGTATCTAATAATGCACGGTAAGACCGAGTTTCCCTCCCATGGCAATAACGCAGATACCATCTTGGCCTGCTAACTTAGAGGGAGAACACAATTGAGACTAATTAGGGAAATTAAGGGACAAAAGGGGCCCTCCTCAAACCCCAATGAAACAGGAACCAGCATTGTTCCTTATTAAGCTTTCGGAGACACTGAGCATGGAAGCTTTTGTGTTGTTTAAGTTTCTAGACTCTATTGATCATGATAAACTCCAGTCTTCATCGTTCAAGGTGTTGTTTCTAGCTTTGTACATTTGTGATATTTTAGTGTCTTCCCATGAATATAGTGTAGAGTTTGGGGCAGAGTGTAAACAAGCAATGAAATGTTCTGAGAAAGCCAATGGACTGGGAATCGGCTGTGTCTCTTAATACTGCGAACGTTTGTGATATCATTTTCCTAACTTCCCCCATAAAAATCAAAGTTCCTGTGTCCTTTCTGTTTTTAACAATAACAGCCATGGATTTTATGTTACCTAAACTACCAACATATAGAAACTCTAAGGTAAAAAAAATATTTCAATACAAAAGTCAAAGATCTTTTATGTCAAAGAAAAACTGAAACTAATGAAAGATGAAAAATGATAATGAAATAACTGAACTTAATGATAGACAACTTGATATTTATTAGGACACAGTGGGCTGACTATCTGTTCAGTGTTTTTGAAACTGAAGTGACTTCTTTGTTTAAAGGACTTAGGATCAAATTTTAGATCATCACACTTTGAAGAAACAACATTTGGTCCTGATTCTAATTATTTCTTAAAATTCTGATAACAGTACATAGTTCTCTATTTTATTTTCATATGAAAAATGACATTGAACACTTCCCCAGATGATTGAATAAGAGATGTGTAATGCACTTGGGAGATTCTAATTATTATTTCTGCAGTTGCTCATTATTAATTTTCCTAGTAACAGTTATCCACTTTTAAATTTCCAAATTATAACTAGACAAGAATTTACTCTCTTGTATTCATTCATTTAATTTATTCTTTCATGTAGAAATACTCTAAAATGTACTTAAATGGAAATATAAAAGTAATAATTCTTTAGAATATTAAATACTTACAATATTTGTTTGATTGGCATTTTTTAATAACACTTTCATGATTAAAGGTAAAACACTCGGTAAAGTATCAACATCCACAGGTCTGTGAGAAGAAAGTCTACAATAGATATGATGTAGAGTTCTAAAAGATGGGAATATTTTTCTTTCCACTATGACAGGGCCTTAATATGTAGCTCAAGCAGGCCATGATATTTTTATATGTAGTTTTCAATGGCTTTGAACTTGTAGTCCTTAAGCCTCACACTCAGAGTGCTGTGATTATGGTGTGTTCTGTGCCATCCATCACAACACTACCATAGCCTCTTTGAGCAGCCAATTCTGAGAGAGATCTGACTTTCTGAAAGCTTATGGCAACTAGACTCTCAATGTGGTCAAGATGCAATTGGTGAAAACATACCTTTCTATGTATGTATCGCTGGCACTTTGATATTAACATTCTTTCAGAAATGTAGCTAAAGATCAATTTGGCTATAAATGTTGTTTTCTCTCCTCCTGCTCTGCTTTTCTATACACTACATTAATGAGAAGAAGAGGAGCTACTCATCCTTTGTATAGAATTTTAGACATCACAGTAAGTACTAAAATATCATAGCCAGACTAGTTTTAGTTGTGGGAAAACATTCCCCTAAATGTAAGGCCAGAAAAACGTGAAGGATAAAATCATAACACATTTAAACCATTTTTATTCATTTTATTAAGAAATATTATTGTTTGCTTTATTTGATTTCAGGTAGTAAGACTGGCTTGCAAGGTCTCATCCTACATTTGGAATATTGTGTAATTTGTATCATTGTTTCACCCATCAGAATTCTGTTTGATTGGATAGCTTCAGTCAAGAAAACATTTATATTTCTATTACAATACAAAGTTTCTAGAAACAATTATCTTAACTTATTTGATTTTAATGTATGTAAAATTTACCAGTTTATGCATAAATTTTGTTTTGAAAAGAATTTCATATTACTTTATGGTATTGCTCATATAAATTACTATTGATCAAGAACATATTTGCATTATTTATAACTTCAAATTAAAGGCATTTCTTCTAGTATTTTAATACTTTGAACCTTTAATTTTTTTAAATGTGAAAAATCATTAATAATAGGTTTTTGAAAATATGCATAGTTTTTCATTTTCACTGATGAAAATAAGAGAGCAAACACTTTCTAGTCTGTCTGGTCAAGTCTGGTAGGGAGCATGTTTGGTGCAGAATTCATTTGTCTGTAACTTAGGATGCCTCTGTGTAACTGAGGGAATTGATGCCCATGGGGAATGATCCTTCTGCCTACTCCTCTGTTTCACTTGTATCATATGGCCTCACTCCCAGTTTTAGATCCTCAAAGGGCTAAAACCACAAAAATCGTTTTATTGACAGGTACTTTCAAAGATTTCAAGGATGTTATAAAATCAAAGGCTTAAATATGAAAGAAAACTCTTCAGTCATACATATGCACTACATCTCACAAAGTGAAATTTATGCCTTCCAAGAATAATTTGAGCAAAGGTGCTAACAGGTACTCACATTGAACTGAGGGATCCTATCAGCACGTTTTGTTTATGTTCCATTATGTGAATCATGCAATTCAACACATGCCAGATACCGAAGATAAAGAAGACAATGGCTTATTGTAACTGACAAAAAGAAAAAAAAAAACTTAAAATTTGTAACTTTTTGTTACCATAGTTTTGTGATAAAAGAATCAAAGAGAATCCATTATTCTCTTGTAATTTTTAGTGCTTGCCCGAAGATCCTATCTGTGTAGATTCAAGGCATGAAGCTGTCTGCTAACTACTCCTTAACTCACCTACTACTCTTTTAGCCATTAAACTAAATACCCTTAAGTGATCCCCTGATTATTTTTTCCTTCTTCACAGATCTCAAATACTTATCTCACACAAAAGCAGGTCTGCTTTCTATCACAACAAGAAGGGAAGGACTAAAATGAACACAAAAAGCATGAATATAGCGTCTTCGTGTGTAAATGGCCATATCATTAAGGCAGGGCCAGGTGTCTGTCTTCCTGGGCACCATACATTGTTCTGAACTTCGCTAAATGAGACAGTGAGACTTTCTTTTACCATCTGAGAAAAGAAGCTCACAACATGATGTATTGTAAGTATGAAGGGGGGTAAAATATGAAGGATAATAGCTGATACAGAAGAGCAAACTAGGAAAACAGTGGAAATGCTGTCACAGGCAATGGAAGGCTTTAGGGCTGTGGTTTTTAAGAAAGACAGCAAGAGAGAAAGAAAGTGGAGTAACTTTCCCTTGGTCGTGTGGGGTTGCTTCATTGTGAAGTTGAAAGTTTTTCTTCATAAAAAGGTGACAAATCATACGATTTTCTTTAAACTTAGTTTAAATATATTGAAAGACTTTTTATGGAATAACAATCGTTGACAATATGAATGTCACAGTTACATATATGAATAGTTATTTTATACAAAATACAGACTGATCTTAAACATTGAAATTGAATCTCATTAATTCACATTTTTCTTTACTGAATGTCTACACTAAGTAAAAAATATTGTTTCCCTTAGTGTTTTAAAACTCCTTTTAGTCAACCTTGATTTGGAAGTTAATAGTCTGCTATTAAACAATGGGAAGCATTAGAAGTAAAATTTTAAGGAATATTTTAGCTGTATTTATATAAGACTAGTTTATAAATACCTTTGCTTGTTGAATAATTAATCATTTATTAATATAATAATTGTTATTTGAAGCAAAAATTATAATATTTTTCAAAGCAAAATTAATATTTTCATGTTCATGTTATATATACTTTTTGTATATTTTTCTCTCCCTGAAATTTGTTCTTCAATTGACAGTATTGGTTTGAAATAAGAAACATAATCAAATTAATAATTGTAAATTAAAATTCTGTGTCTACTTAGGTTACTAGTATAACAAACATATGATTTAAAAAGATAGTTAAATCTTCACATACCAGAGAACTTTCATAATGACCTTTAATCATATTAATAGAGTGAATTAGAGAACTAGGAAAAATACTTTAATGACATGTATTATTAAATCTTGATCACAGTTTTGGTTTTTTTTTGTTTTTTTTTGTTTTTTTTTTTGGCTTTTCCATACTTTACTGTAAGAAACACAAAACCCAATTTACATCAACCTTTAGATATTATCGCCCATTCTGACAAAGACATCTGTGTCCTTTCTACAGAAAGGCACAATCACATTTCAAACAGGCATCCACCACAGGACAGCTCTTTGTTTTAACTGATGTCGACCAAAGCTCACCAATTCTCTGGGCAAAAAAAAGCCAGTGTAGATCAAAGCGCTTCCAGGGAGGTTTCCATTGTGCAGGAACACCCGATAGCTGTTCCATTTCAATTACTCTTTGATGAATAGGTATTACAGGGAACACATCTTTGCAAAATACAGGAGGTTTGAGTTACACAGACTTAATTTTTAAGAACAACTATTTATTGAAATTGGATAAATAGCTATGTTTAATTTTCTTCACTGTGTTATGTAGTTTGGTTTAAGCAGTGTTTGCCCAGGCATATACATTATTTTTATTGATTTAACACAGATTTGTTTAGTGCCAGTCGTGTGTCCTGAATCATAGCTGTGATCTCTCATTTTCAACTTTCTGGCTGAGATGAAGAAAAAAAAAAAAAAGAAAGAAAGAAAAGAAAAAAAAAACAAAATGGAACTTGACAGCATTGCTACATTGATGCTCATAGATTCCATCTTAAATTGCTGTAAAGGAATCAAATGAAAGGCCAAGAGCTTGCAAGTTTCAAATTGAACATTGTTTTCTCTAAAAGACCTATTCCCATTGGTTATTTGTTCATACCCCCAAGAACTTTAAAGTCTGTTTCCTGGGGCTGGGAAGTATTGTAGGGGTAGGAGAGCTTTCCTAGATGAGAGTCTGTGGGTTTGGTCTCCTGCACACATACACAGGAACTGCATGCCTGACAATAGAATTTATGAAAAATGTAAAGATAAACACATCAAAGAGAAGACTATGACTTTAAAGAAAAGAATGACAAACTCAAAATGATATACACTGATTGACTAAGCACTCCCCATAGATTTCTTTTCACCCAGATCATAGATGTCAGTGAAAGATGCCAGCCATTCACCCAGAGGGATGAGGCAGTATTCTGGCACGTGCGCAGGGGGGGGGGGGGGGGGCATCTTCTATCTCCCACATTCCATATTTAAAGAGCCAGAACTAACAATTTGCCTTTCTAAAGGAGCCTATTTGCTTACATCATTGTCCATCATTATAGGACAAGGCATTGTTGTGACTGCTTGATATTTATAACATGTGTTGTGTGTGTGTGTGTGTGTGTGTGTGTGTGTGAATGTGTATGTGTGTGTGTGACAATAATATTTAAAGAAGTAGTCATGGACTTGAAACAGAATGGGGGACGTGAGAAGAGCTGGAATGGGAAAGGGAAGGGTAAAAAAGATCTAGAATACTAATACTCTGTCAACTAGCTGTCACTATAAGAGGATATTTAAAGGAAACGATGTAAAAGTAAGCATGGTTTATTTTGGCTCAGTTTCTGAGGTTCTAGCTATGGTCACTTGTTTGATTGATTCTGTGCTGTAGTGTGGAAGAGCATCATTCCAGGTTAGCGGTACTGTTCAGAAGATGCTCACCTGATGGAGGAAAGCACATAAAGAAAAGAAGGGATGTAGATGAGATATGCGCTGCCTAGACCTGTGACTTAATTAATTCCATGTACGTCCCAAATCCTGGTACTTACCACCTCCCAACAGTGCCATCAAACTACAAATCCATCATTTTGTTAAACCACTGATGAGATTGGATGCTATATAGTCACTTTATGTTTATGTTCAAAAACAGACAAAAAATCAAGAAAAGCAGATGAATCAATTAATAAATGGATTATAGATCTAAAGAGAGAGTTCTCACAAGAATAAAACAAATTTGCTAAGAAATACCTCAAATGGTGTTTAACATCCTTAGAAATTAGAGAAATTCAAATTAAAACTATTTTGAGATTTCATCATACCCCATCAGAATGACTAAGAAGAAGAAAGCAAGAAAACAACCAGCAGCAAAAGCTGTTGTGCATGAGGGGAAACAGAAATCTCATTCACTATTATGAAGGTTTCGCTGAAGTCCCTATGGAAATCAGTGTGGAGAATCCTCTATAGGCTAAAAGTAGATCTGCCTTATGACCCAGGTTAGCAAAAATTTAGCATTGGAAAATATCAGAAATTCAAACCATAAGACCTATTCCAAGAAATCTTGAAATCTACACACAAATATTCTGATACTCAAAACTGTTCTTAATCCCAGAGCACTAATTTTCAAATCTCAAGCATTCTGGATAAGCAATATGCAAACTTTGATCTTAAGATTCATGAAGCTTAGTATTCTCTTTTAAATATTATTTTCTCGAAACCTTTTTCCATTTTGAACTCACAGCACTGAACTAAAATGCTAGAGCTATAATAATGGCACTTAAATTAGACCATAATAGTAACCATTAAGTTGTTCTAATTCCATGTATTGATCAAAATTCATAAATATTTTATATCATAAACCCTATAAGCATGATAGCAGAAGATTACCAGAGATGGAGTATTCATAATAAGCTATAAGTTAGAATGAAAAGTGATTTAAATTTTTATGCCATAATAACATTATAATCAAGAGTTAGTTTATCTCCAGTGCCTAATTATGCTTAGTGTCAATCAAGTAATATAAAAAAAGAAAAAGATCATGCTGCATGTGTTTGTTCACGTACATGTGTGTGTATGTGTGCATGTGAGTGTGTGTGTGTGTACATGCATGTACTCATTTGCAGGCAAGCATGCACAAATGCAGATGTGCATATCCCACATCAACTTTCAAGAGTTGATTCTCTTCTACTGTGGGACATAAGAATTGAACATACTTGTTATTATAGTTGGGAAGCAGGCACTCTTACCAGTTGATGTTATATATATAGATATAGATATAGATACAGATACAGATACAGATACAGATATAGATATATGTAGAAGATTTCCTGTGTCCTGCCTGTCCAGCAGCCGCTCGCCGCACGGACAAGTAAACATACAGAGGCTTATATTACTTACAAACAGTATGGCCTAATGGTCAGGCTTCTTACTAGCTAGCTCTTATATCTGAAATTGGCCCATTTCTACTAACCTATGTTTTGCCACGTATTCCGTGGCTTTACCGGTCTGCTGGCTGCTTGGTCCTTGGGCAGCTGGCTGGCATCTCCCTCCACCTTCTTTCTGTCTGTCTGCTTGGATTTCCTGCCTGCCTCTAAGCTGCCTTCCCATAGACCAAACAGCTTTGTTTATCAACCAGCCAGAGCAACACATATTCACAGCAAATAGAAAGATATCCCACAGCATATATATATATATATATATATATATATATCATCCTATATATTGATTGTATAAAGTAAAAGACAGAAAGAGGACTAGGAAGCTAAATTCAATAGCTTTATATATACAAAGTCATTAGTGGTAAGCATAAGTTCCTTTGTTTATGGATTTGTTTGATTTTTCATCCTTAAGAGCAACTGCTCCATGGATCCTATCAAACTAGTTGACTGACCTGACATCTTATGACTCATGGTTTTGACTGAGTTCTAAGTTAAATGACATAATGAAACTGTCTTGAAGTTTTGATGCTATTTTTATGTATTAACATGAATGGTCAATAATGTTAGCAATGAAAAAAATGTTTTGGTTCTTTCTAATTGTTCCTCAGGATTTGGATTAAAAGAAAACCTTGGCCTATTACAGATTATATTGTGGTGAAATTTCAATAAAGTAGAAACACATTATAGTTTTTAATAGTATAGAGCTGGCATCCATGCACAGAAGAACATTTTGAAGCAGGATTCCAGTAGGGATTTTAAAAAATATTCATAGTCATCTATTGTGCATTGTTCTACATAAATGGATTGTGCTAATGGATTTGACCAAAAGTTATGGTTCAAATCATTCTGAGGTTCTCTCTGCTTATGTGCAAATAGTTACAGCATGAAGTGACCATATGTGCCACTAAATATTACTAGTAAAAGCCCTTGTATTATTAACATATCATAAAATAATATTTGCTTTCAGGTCCAGTATATTCAAAAAACATAAAAACTGCAGTACTTCATATTTAATTGACCACAGGGTTAGTTCACAATGACAGAGTCTGAATTATAGAAGAATTTAAAAGAAATACTGCTTCTTTTTTCTCATGCAGGCCCTTAATAGATTATTAAAGAAAAAGAATATAAGTACTTTGTTATGAATCCTGCTGAAATATTGTATGTGGGTTCATGCCATAGAGATACCTTATAAGTAAGGTCATTGCCAAATACATTTTTCTAGAACTTAGCAATTAAATGGTATGAATAATGTTTGAGACAAATGGACCTCATTTCCTATCTCTACATAACAGAATTATATAAGATCTCTCTAGTACTTAAAATCTAAAACTCTGCTTCCTTTTAAACAGTTTATAAAATCTTTTCAGTCTCTTGGGATGGGGAGATAATTCAGTTGGAGAGGCGCTACTTCCAAAGCATGAGATAACCCAAGGTAGGTTCCATAGGATCCACATAAAAAGGCTAGGTGCTGGAGCATGCCTCTATAACCCTAATGCTCATGGTTGGGCTGAGTCTCGAGCAGGAAAGTGGAGGCTGATACAGAAAGGCACCAAATGTCAATCAATCTCTAGCTCCCATGTGCAGATGTGTATCCCTGTGTTTACCCTTCATTTATGTTAAACAGAATTATTTCAACCTGCAGCTTACAGTTAATGTGTATAGATATTACACTATAGCACATTTTGTTTTAAAAGTGCCAAAAAAAATTTCAGTCTTTTTCACACTCCAAATTTCAGATAATTCACAACATAAATATACACACATATAAACATACACACACATACAACAAATTAGTCATTTAAAAAAATTAAGTTTAATTTTCTTGAGAACTTCATATATGAGTTCTGCATCTACAACATTCCTGCCTCCTTCCAACTACTTCCATATTCCTCCCTCTCTCACAAAAAGTAATTAATGATTTTTTTCTTTAATTATTATTGTTACATATAAAAACATACATGCATACCTGAATATACAACAAATTGAGTTCATTTAGTGTTGCGCATGTGTACATGTGTCCAATTATGATAACTTGGGATTGGACAACCTATATGGGAGGTAGTTTCAGGTAGAAACTAATTTTCCTAATCACAGCTACTGTTGGCCGCCTATATCTCTTCACTTAGGAGTAGTATCTTGTGGGATATCCCCCATCCACTTTGGTATGTCAACTGATACTGTCATTATGCAAATCTTGTTCAGGAAAACGTATTTTTGAAAGTTCATGGGTACATTTTTTCCCTGTCATTTCTTGAGGCAAATGCATAACACTATATGTCCTGGTTCTCTTATACTTAAAAATCTTACACCTTCACTTCTGGGATGTTCCCTGACATTTAGATATGATGGTTACATTGCAGATGTTTCAACTGAAGTTGGGACCATACTAACACTTTTTCTCTGCAGTTTAACCATGTGTAGATCTCTGTAGTAGTCTCCATCTCTTTCAAAGAGAAGCTTCTTTGATGAGAGGTGGATATGCTTACACGTATACCCACATTTACTTGTTAGAAATTACATTCATTTAGGGATTACTTTAGAAATATTTGTTTTATTGCAGTGGAGGAGAGCTAGACCTGGTTCTCGGCCTAGGTGTGCCTCTAGAGCCCATGGTCTTCTAAGTCACATGGAGTTGGCTGGGTTCACAGTACCAAATACAAATCTCCTCCCATCAAGTAGGCATGAAGTGCAAACAGACAGATGTTAATCACACTGAATACAAAAGTGGTACCATTGCTCAGTGGAATTTGTTGCTATGCCAGCCATTGTTGTGGTCGGTAGCATTTACAGTTGGGTAGGACTACTGATTTCTCCTCTCCCTTAAAAACAGTTCACTTAAATCAGTCTATTATCCATCAAGGTTCTTGTTTTTCTCAATGAAGTGTTTTATTTAATATTCAAGTTTACTCTTCTCAGTGGCTTCTTTTGTGTTATATTAACAATGCCATGCATGAGCCCCAGTTTCAGCAGTATCAATAAATCACTTAAGTGCATTGCTTTTTTGGAGCTCTAATACACCACATACACACACACACACACACACACACAGAGACAGAGAGAGAGAGAGACAGAGAGAGAGACAGAGAGAGAGACAGAGAGACAGAGAGACAGAGAGACGAGACAGAGAGACAGAGACAGGGACAGAGACAGACACAGACAGACAGACAGACACAGAGCAAATCAGCTATAGTCACCATTGTTCTTCATAAATGAAGTTGAAACTCAAGACAGATTCTACATCCCAAGCTCACTCTGGCCATACAGCTCTGTTTGAGGCCATATCCTCATTTAAAACTTCATAACTCGTTCTATGACATCAAATTGCTACTTGTTCAAAAGAAGTGAATGCTGATCATGAACAAGATGATGGGATGGATTGTGGGTACTCTTGCCCCTTAATATGAGAAGTCTCAATATTTTGAAAAGTCCATGTTGGTCTTGGATCATAATGCTTTTCTTGGTATCAATTACATGGCAAGACAATATTTTCTCTGCTAAAATTTTAAAAAGCACCTCTTTGAAATATGACTCCCTCTTGCCACACTTAAACAATTTTAAAACAGGCCATTTCAATGTCATAAATTGCATGTGTTCCAAGTGTTCCTAAGTCCAGTCTCTTCTTCCTGATTGCCCCTATCAAATTGGGAAGAAATTCTGCTTCCCTGCATGCAGCTCCAATGCAGTGTTCTTTTAAACAGAACTTATCTTCTATGCTCCTGTGAGGGAGCAGAGATGTGATAAGATAAAAGAAATGAAGCTTGGAGTTATCTTTCTAATCCTCATGCCTGGGATTCCTTTCAAAGAGTGTGTTTGCTCTTATCTCAGGGGAAATTCCTCTTCCCTTGCACTACAAGGATCTGCCAAATATTTTCAAAAACATGGTATACTGTCCATTAAGATAACAAAAAGCATCTGTCTTTTGAGAGTCTCTTATATAGAATAATGTATCAAATATATTTATTTATTCTTTTAGCCTGATTCAAGACCCCTGCTACTTTCCCAAAGACAAGGTGTCAAGGGAGAACAAAGGAAATTTACTTCTAGATGCTCAAAGGATTGTCTGAGGTGGACTTTTCATCATGATTTTATCATGACTCTGGGTTCTCAGGCTTCATTTTCTATGTTCCAAAGTGATTACCAATACAATACTAATAGAAGAGCTGCAGCTAACCTGTTACTACTCCATTAGGCATATATTAGAGCGGTCTTGCTTTTTATTAAGAGTATATAGGAAAAATTAGTTCATGAATTAATGTCAATGTATATATTTCTGACAAAAATCAATTTCACTATATAAGAAAGTGTCATAGAAAGAATTAAAATTATATATTAGTCTACTGATAAAAAGGAACTTGAAATAAATACCATACCACCCAAACAGAAGTTGAGGAAAACAGTAGCAGGTAAAATAGTATTTAGAGCTTGATATCTCCTTAGCTACATAGAGTTAAGCAGAGTTACTATGAGTTCCAAGGACAGAGTGTTTGCTTATTTGTTCATTTGTGTGGGGGAGTGTGTTTCTTTGTGTGGGGAGTTGTTTGTTTGAAAAGTACGTAGCAAATTGAAGTAGTCTTTTGTTTTTGAACATACACATTCATGTTATTTTAGGTAGATCTAATTTAATATAACATGCATATGTAGAAGTTAATATTCTTTAATTTTTCTTTCATATTTATAAATATATGTCCTGCAAACTCATACCACAATTACTAAAATTAACTGAAAATTTTGGAGGAATATAAAACATGCAAATAGACTCCCACCATAATCGTCCACTTTCACAGGAGAAGGACTTAGAAAAAAGCTGCCTATTTTTGACAGTGAGTGAGCAGACCACCCCATCTCATCAAAAGAGAAAGTCCAGTGCACCTTTATTTTGTGTGCTAACAGCCCGACACTGAAATAGCTCTAGTAACTTAAAACAGAATTCCTTTGAAGAGAGCCTTGAATTCTACTTGCTCCATCACAAACAAACAGAATTGATTCTCTTAAATATAATTTGGAGATATTGATGTGTTCACTGCTGCATTGTTTAGACTTCATTTTAGTACATTATCCTGGCTGATTTCACATTAATTGGTATTTCGTTTTACCCCTGGCTGTGGGATTTTAAAAATTACACCTCAATTTATATGCAAATATTGAGCCAAGATTATAAGAATGGTTCTAAACTCTACTCTCCTTTATAGAACTTCCTAAAAATACGACATTCAAATTACATGTACTAAAATTTGCATAAGAAGTAGCTGTATTTGTACATTTACTTTTTTGAGACAAGGTCTCTTTCTATGTTGCCCTGGCCAATCTCAAGCCCAGGGGCTCAGATAGATAATAATGCCATCTCATTCTTCAAAGTAGCTGGCATTACAAGCACATACCACCATCCTGGTTGTTTTGCTATTTTAAAATTAAACTTATTCTAATTTATGCATAAAAATGTTAAAATTATATAGTATATTAATGAAGTATCAGGTGAGGTATTAA
>CABHPQ010156544.1:3486-18097 GCA_902168405.1 Peromyscus aztecus | reverse complement strand
ACACAGACAGACAAATGTACATTTGTACATCAGTAAGCCCTGGGATATTCTGTAAGCCAATTTGTGTTCTTAATGTCCTGAAGGTTAAAAGATGAGAAGTTGTTCCAGAATGAGCAATATCAAAAAGGCATGCAAACTAGAAATAATGCTGAAACCTTGCCTAGCTCCTGGGCAGAGATAAAAGTATAAAGTAAGTATTGGGGTTGCTACGCCTCTCCAAAAGGCTGCCAGGAGCAGGTCTGTTGACTATTAGTGAAGGGAGGGCTAGGGAGGGCCAGCGAACCCTCGCCACAGATCCCTCCTCCTCCTCCATGCCATATGTATGCAATTCTGCCCTAATTGCCCATGGCCTCAGTGGGCTTGGGAGGTACGAGAGTGTCTAGGCCTCGGAAGGTTAACTGAATGGGGGTCACCAATGTGGATGCGGGGAAGCCATCACCATGCTGGGTGAAGACTGTAGGTGCGTTTCTTTGGGGTCACCTATGTTCTGTTCCTAAGCCTAATAAACTCACTGGTTCCTGAGGGTGAGCATTGGTGGAAGGGTACTTCTTTGGTTTGTCAGTGGGACCTGCTATGTGGGATGGAGCATAGCGGATTTTTTTTTTTTTTACATACCCCCTAGGGAAGAAATTCTTCAAACAGGACAATTTGGGAACCTTTTAAAAATATGGACTTGATATTACACAATGTCACTGACTTGTTACTACATTACTGAAGTTATGGTGATAATGGTGACACAGGAGAATGTCCCTGCTCTGAGGAAATGCAAGAATTGTATTTTTTTATGTTTACTTTTTTTGTATTAAAAAAAAAAGGGATATTATGTTTTGGAAATGGTTAAATGGGGGAGGGGGAGCAGTCCTGTGGCCAAATGCTAATAACTGAAGAACTGAACAAAAGTGGGTACAAGTGTTTATTTTGTTATTTCAACTTGTCTGAAGTTTTTAGAGTGAAGAATGGAGGAAATAAACGTCAGGGCACAGGGAGCCTTCTGGGGGAGTTTGTCATGATCTGTTTTCCAACGTGAGTGATAGTGACGAAGGGGTCTTCAACTTGCAATCCTTCATTCATGCTGTGTATACTGTTCCGCGCACACGCTATTTGTCAATCAGAATGTTTTCAAATCGCGCCATATAGTTGAGCAAGAAATATTCTGGGGTGATTTATTGTTACGGCCCAGCAGGAACATAGGCCAGGTCTCAGGGCTTGTGGAGTATGAGGATTTCACCAGGTAATCAGATACTGGCTTTCCCCTCATTTGTTTTGCACATCAGATTCTGAATTTCACATTCAAAATGTGATGAGAAATGGCAGGGAAGAGGAGCAGAGAGAAGAGAAAGCCTAGAGAAAATGCTTCACTTGGGGGCTGATCGTGGTGTTGGGTGGCTTGGAGTTCACACTGTACTAAGAGGGTTTTTTTTTTTTTTAGGAAAACCATCTAAAATCTGGTTTGGAAGTCAATGTTGATTTAGGTGGAGTCCAGAGACAGTGGTCAGAGACATAAGTATTAAGTATCATCATTTTGGTGAGAAATCTGTCTGGAAAACCTTCAGCTCTTCTCACTTGGATTTCATTGTATTTTAGGCAGTGCAGGCATTACTGGATTCTTGTTGCTCCTTCCAGGTGCCTCCTGGGAATGACAATTCTTATTTTTTTCATTAGGACGAAACGCTATTTGTCTCTAAACAAATGTCTAAAAGGGGAACACCAGCTCTCAGCAGTAATATTATAGAGAAGACTAAGGCAGACTCTATAACTTGTTCCTATTTAAAAGTAAACATACCAAAGAAGTCATGTGTGCCAAGACCATGTAACAACTTGCAAAGGACCACATGGCTTCATTGAGCCTTCCCAACGGCCTCGTGGGATGGAAATGACTGTCTCCATTTTCCTGCTGACAGCTTTCCCCCTAGTTTACCTAGAGTAAAGCCTGAGCTGGGGATTTAATTCAGGAGGGTTTGTTCCTCAGGCTCAAGCTCTCCCCAGAGCACTCAACACCACCAGCCAACTGGAGTTCTCCCGCTCACAAGACGGGCCGTCTAAATGATGGCTATCTAAAGACTAGAGATCTGGTGTCTGTTTTTCATGCCTCTAACAAGGGAGATGAAAATACTGGAGAGCTGAATTATAGAGTCCAGATTGTGTAAAGCAGGAGGGAGAGGAGAATCATGGTGCTCCAGCCCAGGCTTTCCAACAAGGTCAATCCTTCCCACTTAGCTCCTATCGCCTCCCTAGATCCTCAAAGTGGACGTGGGAAAATGATATGGTGCTGAGGCAGGGGGTTGGGGATGTAGCTTGGTTGGCAGAGTACTTCCTAGCATGCACAAGCCCTGGGTTCAACCTCAGCACCTCATAAAACCATGGACACTGATTGCATGATGTAATCCTAGCACTGGGGAGATAGAAGCAGGAACATCAAAAGTTTGAGGGCACCCTCAGCTACATAGTGGGTTCAGGGCCAGCCTGAGGTACATGAGACTCTGTCTCAGCAAAACAGTAAAGTAAACGAGAGAGAGAGAGAGAGAGAGAGAGAGAGAGAGAGAGAGAGAGAGAGAGAGAAAGAGAGAGAGAGAGAGAGAAGTGCCTTTCATAAGCTAAAATGTATAAAATATATCCTGCTTATCAACATTTTAAAACTTCAAATTTTATACTGATGTCACTACATTAATGTGATTTTCTGGTTTCTTTCCTAAATTGTTTTCCTCGTACGCAAGACAATTCAGTTTGCTAAGATGGTATAAAGACAGTTATAAGGTAGTATAAGGATCTAAGCTTGTTTTTCAGAAACATCTATCTTGCTCCTTTTTAAAGTGCTTTTATGAAACTCTGAGCAACAAAGACTGAGCTCTCTTTCTTTTTAAGAGACTGGCCAACCCATGTAAATAAGCCTTGTTAAAGGACCTTACCCAGGGTCAGATGTCTTTCTGTTAAAAAAAAAAAAAATCACATGGAAAATTATGCACTCTTCCTGCTTTGTGTAAACTGCAAATCAGCATCAATCATGCTGTCTTGATTTGGTCTCGAGTCCTAGCGATGTGACTGGCAAAGCTTACCCGGGCTTCAGCATGGCTCACAGCAATCACCGGTGGATAAAAACCAGCCAGTCTTTTGAAGGCAGGCATCTGAGAGCACTTGGTAAAACCAGGCGGCCCTCAGCTCAAGTTAGGCTTTCCTTTCCGGCTTGGAGGGCCTCTGCCTTCATTCAGTGACATTGTCCATGGACCAGAGGTCTGCAGTACACAAAACAGATATGTTTTCCTTATAGGTCTGGCCAGCAAGTCTTGTCTTTCATTATAAAGACAAGTTTATTGATACTGAGACAAGCCAAGTTCCCAGTTTCCACTTGTGTTTGAATTCCTGGGCTGCAGCTGAGGCTGCCTGCAAGGATGAAGGGAACCACTACCAACGGGCTGCAAATCCAGATATGATGCAGGGAGGGAAAACTTCCTTTCAAATAATTCAGACAGAACAGATAGGAAGTCCTTCAGCTTTTGCAAGAGTGTTTTTTCTAATCATTAAGGTCATGGGTAGGAATAGCTGGCTACTCAGTCATCAACTAGCCCAAACAAAAACTAAACAAAGAAACAACAATGGCCTGCAGCTAACAAATATATGCATGCTTTTATGTAACAATCAGGTGCTCTCTCTCTGAGTCCTCTGGTCTCCACCCACCTTGGAGCTAGGATTATAGGTTTTTGTAGGATGCTCATCTTGTTATGGTAGGACTTGAACTCTGGTTCTCTTGATTGTGCAGCAAGTACTTTTGACCACTGAGCCATCTCTCTAGCCCAGGACTGAAGCTTCTTGAAGACTGTCTTTCCATATATCTGTTGGAGGACACCTTCTTTATTAACTACTTACTGGGACACTAAACAAGACCTTCTTTCTCCTGTATGCAGACAAATCCTCCCACTCAGCATCTCCCAGGTCTTCCAGGAGCTCCCTGAATAGAGTGTGTCCTGGCCCTACTGAAAACTCTTTGCATCGGTGAGTATAGTTTCCTCTCAGCTCTGCAAAGGCTGGGGTGGATATGAGAAGGTAAAAGTTGGGTCCAATTTTAATAATCATTCATTGTACCTGATAGTAAAGGAACTCCATAAATATTGTATCTTTCTGAACAGCTATTACAATGTGGTTAACAACAGAAACCACCAAAATTCACACTAAATTTAGTCAAAACCATAGGCCAACTGTGTATGAGCTTCTGGTGTCTTTACTTCTCACTAAAAGCAGCCATCATTGAGCAAGAATGTGTTCAATGCAGCAACATAAAGGAAAACAACCTTTATTTTGGTTGGAACTTTGTTATGGTGACCAGCAGAGAGGAAGATAAAGATGGAATACACAAGACAGGCATTAAAACAGATGAGACCGAGGCTTACAAATAAACAGTGGCTAATACCCCTCATCCCGGACCCCCGCACCCTGTGTGATTTAGCACAGGTCGCCTGACTGTTCTTGAGGTTATGTGATGGAAGTCGAAGGGAAGGGAAGGGGTGCATTCCACAGCTTCAAAGAACTAAGCATGGGGTTTAGGAAGTCGTTTTATGGTTGAGAAACTATGCAGAGACCCCTAGGATCCAGAGCACTGAGTGGGAGAATGGGGCCATGAAACTGTCTTGAATTGTTTGATAAATATGTAAATGTTGACTGGTGACTTACAAAGCTCAAGGGCTACTTACTGCTGCTGGGAGAAGCCCTGCTGATAACTCAGAAGATGCATTAGAACTTTCTACAAACAAGGAGAGCAAGCGGATCCATAACCCAAGACACAAAGACTTAGAAATATTTTCGAAAGTGAGGTTGCCTTAGCTTCCCTCTGGGTGTGTTTCCTAATCTTTTTGTCACAGAGTTATAGAAATATATGTAATTAAGTGAGACCAATGGGATAAAGACAAGGGGGCTTGGTGTCATTCTGGGGAACTGTTCTGAACTTTTAAACCCAGATTCCAACTGTGGAAGCATAATGAGAAACAATGCAATTATCCTTAAAGAAGCTTTTATTTGTTGTTGGTTTTTTCAATCTTATAGGTGTAACAGAGAAGATGGTAAAGCTTTAAAAAACGCAGCCAATTAAAAACATACTCACTCGTAAGCAGGAAAATGATATAATCGTGACCAGCGTGGGTAGGTATAGTCAATGTGGTCTGGGTTATGGCATTTTTGCCTAGAAGCACTACCTGGCATATCTGCTTGAGCTAGTGAGATGAGATGTGCGTGTGTGTGTGTGTGTGTGTGTGTGTGTGTGTGAGTGTAATGCTTTCCCCGCTACGACATCTCACTTTTATCAGACATGATTTTGCTTTAAAAGGGGTGGGGGGGAGTGAAGCCTGTAATTCTATCTCCAAAATGATGATGCTCATTAAAACACCGTCCTGGCACATTTCTTTTCTTTTCTTTTCTTTTTTTTTTTTGGTTTTTCGAGACAGGGTTTCTCTGTGTAGCTTTGCGCCTTTCCTGGAACTCGCTTGGGAGACCAGGCTGGCCTCGAACTCACAGAGATCCTCCTGCCTCTGCCTCCCGAGTGCTGTGATTAAAGGCGTGGGCCACCACCGCCCGGGGGCACATTTCTTACCACATACTAATATGACAATTTTGGTTTGTTGGATTTTAATCAATTACACGGGTCAAATTTAATTCAGAAAATGTAGAAGAGCCGAGTTATTGATTGATGAGGTCATTGAGTGGGTGAGGTGGGTGCTTCTGAGCCATACTGAAAAAAATAGCTTTGATCCGATCTGGTTTGGGGGGAGGTTTTAAAAAAATTAAGTAGATGTAATTAAGCAAGGCTTAATTAAGATAAGGTCATTTCAAGATGTGTCCCCTACTGTTTCTCTTCTCTGGTTTATTTCTGGTAATCAGCAGTACAAAACAGAGGTGGATGGAAAATTAGCCATGACAACGAATCGGAAGACTTTCTGTTGCAAAATGTCTTCTGAACTTTAAATAAATGTAGATTTGACTACGTGTCAACAAACATACCTCCCACTCAAGTTTATGTGGGCACACGCTGAGCACTGTGCCATCCTATGTATCCCCCCAAGCCAAGACTTCTATCGAATTTCTATGTCTAATTCCATAGTAGTTTTCTTCTTCAGAAACCCAGTTACTCACTATGACTTGTTTTTATAAGTAAGGAAGAAAGAGGAGCCAGAAAAAGACGAGTTACATCAAATAAGATGGTAAGACTGAATTCAATATAGACAGGGCTGTATATATGGGGGGGGGAAACCCTATGATGAAGACTGAGGGGATGCATCAGTGGGTAAAGTTCTTGCTTCGTAAGTATGTGGACCTGAGTTTGATATCTAGAACCCAGTAAAAAATACCTGAGTGTGGTGGGCGAGACAGGGGGATTCCTGGGGCCCTCTGGGCAGTAACCCTGATTGGTGAGCTTCAGGCCCAAGGGAATGGATGGTGTTCATTTAGATGGCATCCAAGGCTGTCCTCTGGCTTACACAAACACACACACATACACATATACACACTCACACACACTATAGATAAATAAATAATTTCTATATACCTGGCCCTGTGTAAGTTCATAATTCCAAAATGTGCTCATTTTTATCAATTTTGTTTACATATTCCTTGGGAATGTTTAGATTGTGGCAGCTCCCTGTCTTCAAATATATTAAGAAAAGAGTGGATCTGAGAAAGGTACCTGGTCCATTCTCAGGAACTTGGGCACCTGCTGGGCTACATTCTGGCCTAAGCACATGCCTCCCACCTTTCTGTGGAAAATGACCATGTATGCAAGAGTGCTTACACTGAAGATGTCTTTAAGAAAACAGCTACTGTCTTCCACTATCTATATGTTATCTATGTAATTTCATAAAATCTTCTTCAGGAACTTTGGGAAGTCAGTGAGTTTGGAACCAGTAGTAACCCAGCATTGAAGCATCAGGGTACTAGTTGAGGTAGAAATGATGAACCTAGAAAAGAAGGGACCAGAGGAGTTTGGGGTTGACAGCATGAGACAATGGGAGATTGTACTCAAGATTGTCTCAAGAGCCTCCCCACCACAAGTAGTTCTTTCTGCGTTGTCCTGGGTTATCCTGTACAAGTGTACTCGATTATTCCCCCTTTAAAAACTATATCTTTGTCTGGGATGCAGCTCAGTGGGTAGAGTGTTTGCATTCATGAAGTCCTGGGTTTAATTCCCAGCACAAGATGAACTGGGCATCATGGTCCACTCTTGTCAGAGGCAAGATCATCTTCAGCTACATAGTGCATCCCAAGCTAGCTTGAGCTACATGACACCCCATCTCAAGAAAAGCAAAATGAAAACTCTATTTTATACCCCTTCCAATCTTGAAATCCTCTAGTGAATGCAGCATCATTTGTTTTAACATGCCATGTCATTCTCTGGGCACCACTGTTCCCATGATGTTCATTTCCACACTTGTGCATAGCGCATCTTTCTTTTCTTTCCTGCCTCCATTCCTGGGTGACCTCAGTCTCACTGTGAGAAATGGAGAAGGATGGAGAAGGGGTGACTTCAGAGAGGTTCAGTCATTTCCTGGTTGGTTCCTCAGCCTTCTCTCTCTCTCTCTCTCTCTGTGTGTCTCCCTCCCCCCTCCATCCATCCACCCATCCATCCATCCATTTTGTGCATTGGAAATTTCCGGAATAAATCCTTGCACTGAGATGTCCAGCTACACTCTGTCTTAGTTGGGGTTTCTACTGTTGTAATAAAACACCATGACCAAAGCAACTAAGGGAGAAAATGGTTTACTTCAGCCTATACTTCTACAGAAAATCAGGACAGGAACTTGAGGAAGGAACTGAAAAGGCTGTAGAGGAATGCTTCTTATTGGCTTGCTCCCCCTGGCTTGCTCAGCTGCTTTCTTCTATCATCCAGGACCACCTGATTAGGGATGGCACAATCCACAGTGGGCTGGACCCTCCACATCAATCGATAATTAAGAAAATGCCCCTGAAGCTTGCTCACAGACCAATCTGTGGAGCCATTTTCTCAACTGAGATTCCCTTTTCCCCAATGAGTGTAGTTTAGGTCAAGTTGACATAAAACTAGCTAACACTCACCCTCTTCTTACCATTGTTAATGAGCTCACAGAAACTTCAGCTCAAGAATTCGGCATGCAGATGCAAGCTTGGCTTTCAGTTTTAACTGCTTGTGTGCCACCACTGAGGTACAGATTTTCAATATCCATCCTCATTTCTCATACACGTTATTTGTTATAAATCTCCTTTAGACAGCAAGCCTAGGTGTGTCCTACAATTTCTAGATGACATCATCCAGAGCTCCTCTTTAACGAATAACACACATCCCTAAATCAACATGGCTGATCCCTGATGAAAGGAGGTGGTGCTCCAACCCGAGCAGAGTCTCCATCAGCAAACTGCAATGCAACATAGGCTAGTGTGCTGCCTCTGCCATGGGAACCAAGTCTCCAGGGAGCCTGGGACTACCAGGAATGAAAGAAGAAGGATGCTGAGGGAGGAAGGGTCATCTTCCCGGGGATAGAGTAAGAGGTGTACTTTGTAGTAAAGGTGTTAAGTAGACAGCTGGAAAGAGAAGATGAAAAAATTTATCATGTTAGGGGCAAAGAGGAGCAGATACCATGGCACACCAACTAGAATAAGTCAAGAAAAATGCTGGCAATGATAGACGCTGTTGAGGTTTTCAGAAACCAAAGCTCTCATGCTTTCCTATTGAGAATAGTATAGCTACTCTCGAAGACTGTTTTGCAGCTTCTTGGGGAACTTAAATGCACACTTGCCATGAGAGTTGGCGTCCTCTTCATAGGTATTTACCCAAGAGAAGTGGAAATGTATGTTCATATGGAAACTGGTAAGTCAGCGCATATACAACTGTTCTGTTTATCGCTACCTAAAACCGGAGAAAAATGAAATCTTCAACGGCTACATGCAGAAACAACCAATTAATAAAGTGTGAAATTACCCGACAATGAAAAGGATGGGATGTTGGTACACGGAAAGGTGAGGCTGGATCTCAAGAACGTTGTACTGGGTAAAGGAGGCAGTTTGGGAGGTTAGTTTCTTATTTTTATTAATTAATTAATTAATCAATTTATTTATTTATTTATTTTGGTTTTTTGAGACAGGGTTTCTCTGTATAGCTTTGCGCCTTTCCTGGAACTCACTCTGTAGTTCAGGCTGGCCTTGAACTCACAGAGATCCTCTTGGCTCTGCCTCCGGGGTGCTGAGATTAAAGGCATGCGCCACCACTGCCCGGCGGAAGGTTAGTTTCTATAGGCTTCTGTCTAAATAAAATGTGTGAGGAGATAAAACTCTAGTGAGAGAGGGCAGATCAGGGGTAGCCAGGAGTCAGAGGTGGAGCCAGGCAGGTTATGAAGGTACCGCATGAAGGATGCTTTGGGGACAGCAGGTCTGTTCTCCTGGCATGTTCTCCATGGTAATCATTACTGAATCTATGTGTGCATTAAGTTGGGCTGTCCATCAATAAATGGCCTTTTTTTTTAAAAAAAAAAATGTATCTGAACTTACAAATTACATTTTTGAAATGCAAGAATTATGAGTAGAAAAGACTACTTCCCATAAGTTGCTCTCTTTAGTTTTTCAATTTTTATTGTATGTGTATGGGCATTTTGCCTGCATGTGTGTCTATGCCCCATGTGTGTGTGCCTCATGTCCTCAGAGGCCAGAAGAGGGTGTCAGATCTCTGGGAACAGCAGTTCCAAACAGCTGTGATTCACCACGTGCTGGGAACTCAATCCCCAGTCCTCTGTAAGAGCAGCGCTCTTAACCGCTGAGCCATCTCTCCAACCCCAAGTTACTCCTTTAGTAGGTTAAATATAATTAAAAAGAAGTAAACAGCAAAATATGCAAAATGGTCCTGAAGGAGTTTTCCTTTTTTCTTTTGATTTCTTGAAACGCAGTCTTGGTGTGTAGCCGTGGCTGGACTGGAATTTTCTGCATAGTTTAGACTGATCTCAGACTCTCTATGGGGACCAGACTGGCTTCAGAATCAGGATCCTCTTCCAGTGATGGAATTATAGGAGAGAACCACCAAGTTTCACTCCAAAAGGAGTTCTTCCTGGTCCTTTAAGTTTCAGATAAGTGGCTAGGAATTTATCAGTTTGTTTTTTCAAGTTCAAATGAAACTAATTTTCTCATATTCAAAATGGAGAATTATATGAAAAACCGTGTCTCTAGCATGATAGGAACCACAGAAAAGTGACATGCTTCCAGTGTGTATTTGTTTAAACAAAGTCTTGACTAAAATGTGAGCCCATAAAAAATATTTCCTGAGGAAAGTTTAAAGTTTAAATCAACATATTATCTTTGGACATGATATTTTCTAATGAGAACCCAGTGGCTTGAGTCAGGAAGTTTTGCTTCCCGATTTTACGGCTTTGAAGGCAGACTTCAGCAACAGAGGCCACAGCAAAGTGGCCCAAAGTCCTTTTGTTTTATTTTCCCTTTGTCTTTGGCTCCTGGTGCCTGTCAGCCCCCGAATTTATGGGTTTAGTCAGCAATCAGGAGATGCAGCTTTGCCTCTAACTTGGGGACCCATGGCTTCATGTAGTTCTGCGCTTCAGATTCTCATCAGTGCGCAGCATAAGGACATTCCTTTATCATGTGTGTCCCCTTTCCATGGTGTGTGTGTGTGTGTGTGTGTGTGTAGGCACCCCTGGAGCAGGTGATGTTTTGTTTTGTTTTGCTCCTTTGGGATCTTTAGCACTCAAGAAAGTTTTACTTCTTTTTAAAAATTTATTAAGACTTTCTTATAAAAAAACTTACACACAAAAAAACCTCATGCAGTGAAATCACCATACCCCAAATCTATATACATCTTTAAAAAATACACTGAGATATTTTTTTAAATGACATTTATTTGTTTGTTTATTTGTGTGCCTGAAGAGGTCAGACGACAACTTGGGAGAGTTGGCTCCCTCCTCCACCCTGTGAGTCCTAGACATTGAACTCAGGTGGTGAGGCTTGGCCCAAATTCCCTTACCTACTGAGCCATCTCACCAGGCCCTGTTTAGTTTGTTTGTTTGTTTGTTTTAATTTTTAATTTGAGACAGGGCTCTTGTGTTCCAGGCTGGTCTTGAACTTGCTATGTTGTCAAAGCCGGCTTCACATACGTCATTCTGTCTCTGCATACTGACTGATTACAGGCATGCACTGTCACTCGTGGCATGTTTGCCCCAGAGTTTGTATTATTTACTAAAATTATGTATTTTTGTGTGTTTACTTAGTGACCCATTCTTTCCTGTAGAGAAAGCTGTTTTCCAGTTCTAATGACTATACCTCAATATTCCGAAATTTATTTTTTCTCTGCCCATACAGCATCTGTCAGTTCAAAGAGTTACTACTGTGAAAAACACAACACAGCAAAATCATTTGGTGCAGAATATAAGGTCCTAGAACATGACAACGTAAATTGTAAACTATGGCCCAACAGCTTGACTTTGTTGATAAAGTTTTATTGTAACATAGTCATGCCCCCTTCGTTTCTGTATTATTCATATAAATCTTCAGACCAATGCAGCAGGGTGATGTTGTTTTCCATCAGACACTGCATAGACACAGAACCAAAAAGTATTTAATCTCTGTTTCTTTGCTGAGAAAACATGCCAAACCCTTGGTAAGAATATAAACCTCAGCCAGGGCTTCATTTTTGGTAGGACAAACTTTACCTTAAACCTTGAGCTTGCATTGTGTTTAAATGAAATCTCAGTTCTCTCAGAAGGAGAAAACCTTGGGACGTGTTAAGTGGAATTTGCAGCTAAGCACTGGACACATCCATAGTGATGCTGCTTTATTGAAGCTGGGATGTGGAAAGGCCAGGGCTGGAACTCCACGATGAAACCCACATGTAACATTTCACAGCCATTAAATATCAAAGCCCTCTGCTCTTCCTCACCTCCTTGAAGGAGAAAGAAAAACAAGCAAAGAACAGGCCCTTGGGTAATAAGGACGCTTGCCAGGTGACATTGGATCTGGAGGAGGCATACAATTTTTTTTTTTTTTTTTTAGTACTAAATCCCAGCATAGCTTAAAAAAAAAAATCATCTCAGAGGCAGGCATGACTTAGAGACTATCAACAAAGAAGTTGACATTCAGAGGTCACTCAGAGCAGTGACATCTTTAGCATTTCCCAGTTGAGTTGGATTTGTGTAAGAACTAGCGAGGAGAAACAATGCAGGTGTTACTGTCCATTCTTTATTTGGGAATGTGAGTTACTCTGACTTGTTATCCATTTTCATGGGTTTTAACCCCTCCCCTGATTATGTAGGAGACACCAGCTGAGTCTGCAGTCCTCCAATGTTTCTGAGCTCCCCCTGGTTTGTTTACAGAGTCCAGACGTTAATTCCGGGTGTAGCTGTCCTGGAAGGTACAATATCCACTGCTAATTCCTTGAGTGTGACCTTTGAGGCAGGACTTGCCTCTGGTTGCCTTGAGGCACCGGAATGGTTAGTGTCAGTGCCCGGGTGCTGGCAGCCTTAACAAGCCTGGCTCAGCTACCATGTTAAACAAGTAATAGAGAAAAGCAGGAAAAGGAGATTTACTTCATGTCCCCCTATTAGGACGAGGAACCAAGAGGTCCAGTCCTGCCCCCCCCCCCCCCCCCCCCCCACCTCGTCTGTCTGCAGCATCCTGAAAGGAGGTTCAGGTCTAAATATAGAACAAGAGGTATGCATAACGAAGCAGTTCGAGCCAGGCTGTGGCCCCACCCACCGCCATTGTCTCAGTTCTAGTTTCTCCTGCAAGGTGGTCTGACAAGCTGTCAGAACTGCATGTAATCTCATCTTGGAGACAAGCTTCCTCTCTGGCTGGCAAGAGGCCCCAGCTTTTTCCTTTTCCCAGCGTTAGGACTCTAGGGGAAATTCCAAATCCTTGGGGGCTATTGTCTCAATAGTGGAGTAGCTGAAGGGAGGGCACAAGTGTCTCTTTAGAATTTCTCCCATCGGAGATACTGCTGTTTATAGGAGAGGGACGGTCAATGCATCCTCTTCCATGCAGCCGCATAGCGGTGCCAGGCTGGGATCGAACACCAACTCCGCATTGTACTAGCAGCATGTCTGCTCTCCTCCCCCCCTGCTCTCCTTAGATCTTTCTGTGATGTGGCTAATGTTCAGATGTGCACTCTTATTGAGAGGTCACCCCTAAGCTTACTATAGTTTTGCTATAGTCCTACCTGCTGTCAATTTTTCTTTTCTTTTTCTTTCTTCTTTCTTTCTTTTTTCTTTCTTTTTTTTTTTTTTTTAGGCACGATCCTTGGTTGTCCTGGAACTCACTCTGTAGACCAGGCTGGCTTCAAACTCACAGAGGTCCACCTGTGTCTGCTTCCAGAGAGCTGGGATCAAAGGCATGCGCCATCACACCCTGCATCAAATTTTGAATGTAAAATAAATAGACATAAATAAATAAGTAAATAAATAAACAAATAAATAAATAATCAAGGAATTTCTCATGGGAATGGAGCATACTCTTGTTTCCCCCCAGCAGGACTCCTTTGTACCTGTGTCAGTTAGAAGTAACTAGATCCGTGGAGGGAGGGGCCAACTCTACTGTCACCCTAAAGTGACCTTCAAATGTCAACGGGTTCTTTGAGGGAGGTGCCGCTAGGCAGGCCTTTGACAACTGCCTTTAAGGCCCGTAGCCTCTTTCCAGAAGGATAACTAAAGGAACTATGAAATAGGCGCTGGAATATCCGATTTTTGAAGTTCATATGTGAATGTCACAAATATCAAAACGTGGCTTATTCAGAAATGTAGTCCCAGAAAAGTCTATAGCAAAATCATCTAGACATTCTAAAAATACCAATTGCTTTATGTTCCTCAACAACCCAAGCTAGGGATCTATGAAAGAGAAAGTTTAATAGTAAAAAGATTACATATTTAAACACTATTCACGATTCTGTATACATGAGTGTGTTTTGTTAGAATGTCGCAAATAGCCAATCCTATAAGAGGAGCCTGACCCTTTTCAATCAGTTTTTAGTTGGCTCTAAATTTTGTTCTCCAGCATTCCTTCAGTGTTTACACCAAAAGCAGAGTATTTTAAATTGAAGCCCAATATCACACATATCAAAAAACACCTGGATCTTTTAATAATACCTCCAACAAATACGTTCTTCAGATTTCAATTAATGGAGAGACCCGGTAGGGGCTCACCCATACAGAAAGACTGCTAAGGAAAACAAACAAACAAACAAAAAAACTGCAAATGACAGTTTTCCGAAGCTCCATCTTCTAGGACGAGCAGGGATCTGGAAGGGATCTGGAAGGGATCTGGAAGGGAGTGGAAGGTTCAGCTGCTGGCTGGTTTACACCATGGTCCTTTGGCTTGTTTGTTTTGTCTGCTTTGTTTAGGGCCCAGCGATATTTTTTTCTTTTAATCTCTTAAAATCAGAGACACTGAGATTACGGAGGCCAATTTGAAATTGTTTCCTTGTTGAAAGAAAGCTGTGGATTTAAGATCTGTTGACCACAGACTCAGAGTCATTTCCTGAAAATTCATATGCTCCAGGGGTATATACACACACACACACACACACACACACACACACACACACACACACAGACTCAGAGTCATTTCCTGCAAGTTCATCTGCTCCAGGGGTGTATACACACACACACACACACACACA
>CABHPQ010156543.1:16265-32594 GCA_902168405.1 Peromyscus aztecus | reverse complement strand
ATCCTGGGTGTCCTGGTGTCTACTAAGACAGTTTATGGAGTGACCTACAGCTCTACAATCATGATAGGAGTTTGGCTTCTGAACTGCCACCCTGGACTCTGAGCAAAGCAAGTAACAGACCAGACAGCTTTTTTTTGTTTTGTTTTGTTTTGTTTTTTCGAGACAGGGTTTCTCTGTGTAGCTTTGCGCCTTTCCTGGAGCTCACTTGGTAGCCCAGGCTCGCCTCGAACTCACAGAGATCCGCCTGCCTTTGCCTCCCGAGTGCTGGGATTAAAGGCGTGCGCCACCACCGCCCGGCAGACCAGACAGCTTTAAGGTCCAATTCTTTAACTCATGAGATGTGCCAACTTCTGACTGACAGATGGCAAGGCCTGAGGAGAAGCGAGGCAAGGCTGACCGGAGTCGTCTCTTCATCCTGGCACACAGCCCAGCAGTGCCCAGGTTCCCACGTAGCTTTTGGCCAGTAGACATCTTCAGGCCAGGTCACTTCCACAAGGATGTGTGCATGTCCCTGTTCTAGAGTGTCCCTTCAAAGTGTGTCGTCTCATCACAGAGTGGCCCTCAGATATGTATGTGCTTCTGCTCCTCAGAGACTGTCTCCCTCAGTCATGCGTGGATTTGATCCCCAGGGAGCATGTCCTCAGATGTATGTGACCATGCCTCTCGGAGTATACCTTCAAATGTGCGCCCTTCCACTTTTGTGGGTGCCCCTGGATGTGTTTATGTCAGAATGTGTCCTTCAGCTCTGAGTGTGTCCCTGATGCTCACAGCATATGTCCTCCAGTCATAAGCATGTCTCTTCACCTCAAGATTGTGTTCTTCAGCCGGGCAGTGGTGGCACACGCCTTTAATCCCAGCACTCGGGAGACAGAGCCAGGTGGATCTCTGTGAGTTCGAGGCCAGCCTGGTCTACAGAGCGAGATCCAGGAAAGGCACCAAAACTACACAGAGAAACCCTGTCTCGAAAAACCAAAAAAACAAAACAAAACAAAACAAAAGATTGTGTTCTTCAGGTGTGAGTGACCATGTTCCTCAAAGACTACGTACCTCGCACATGTGTGTCTGCTCCTGAAAGTGTGTCCCTCAATATTTGTGTCCCTGTACCACCGAGAGTATTTCTCAGTCATGAATATCTTCCTGTTTTTTAAGAGGTTCTCCCCTAAATGTGTGTCCCTTGACTTCAGAAAGCCTGTCGCCCACACATGTGTTTCCCTGCTCCTGAATGTGTTCCTCATGTCAGTGTGTCCATCTTTCTCAGGCTGTGTCCCTCAGCGGGCAGAGAGTGGGTCTCTGAGGTACGTTTGTTCCTGTTCCTCAAACTGTGTCCTGCAGACACAAGTGTGACATTGTTCCCCAGAGACTATATCCCTTAGATTTATGTACAACCCTGATCCTCAGGGGGTGTCTCTTGATCCTTTGTATATCTGCGGGCACAGGTAAGTGGTTCCTCAGGAGTCACCGGGGGCATATTTCCACAGCCAGTCTCTCTTGCTACTCCATCTCCTTCTCACTGGGTGGCCACTGGGTAAGGGTCCTGCTCTCTGGGGTCATAGGCTCAGCAGACATTAAGACACGTGTATCTGGCTGGTTTCTGGACTCCTGGGTTGCCCACCATGCCCACCACCTCAGAGCATACAGTGTAAGGCCTGGTAGGCAGGAAGCTGGGAGTCTCCTTCCTTTCTTTATTCTCCTTCATTTGCCTCTTCATCTGTATAGCCCAGGCTGCCTTGGACTATATGCTCAGGGATGTACATAGGGATCAGTTCTGTGTACAAACACGCCTAAGAGACCCACTCTCGGCCACTGAGGGACACACTGGTTTCCCCTTTGTCAGTCTCTAGAGCCCAGGATGCCCTGACTTGGATTGCATCAAACTGCAATCCTCTTGACTCAGCTCCCCTCACCTCCCAGTGTTGGGATTACAGGCTGGCCTACCTTCTTGTCTTCATAGTGGGGACCACTGTGTGCTGGAGAAGGCCGGGGCCGTTCAAGCAGACCATCCAGGGAAATTCAAGGTCACCAAAATATCAGGCAAGGACGCTGTCCCAGCTTTGGTGGGTGTGGTGGCCTCTCTGAGGCACTTTGGCTTATTCTTAGTGTGTCCTTACCACTGTTCTGGATGTGGGGGACCCTGCCTCACTGGGGGTGTTGTTTGGTGTGTCCTGACTGAAGCTCTCGGTGCAGGGCTGCTTGGTACCAGGGTGTCATGCCCAGATGTCAGGAGCCCCTGCAGCCACTGTCCTCAGCCTCCATCTTTGCCAGGATTTTGGTGGCTTCCTCTCTGAAATCCTAGATGTGATTCAGCATTCATTTCTCTGAGTCAGTAGGGGAATCCTTGCCCTCCTCTTCAGACTCTCCAGGTCCATTCCAGGCTGCCCATGTGTGTTTCGAGTACGTGCTTGTGTGTGTGCAAATGTGCTAGGCAGAAGCATAGCTGGGAACTGAGAGCCCTGGACAAGCAAGTGGGAGGGTGTCTAGAATTTTGCTCTGTTCCCAGGAAACAAAGAAGTTGCTATTGTGGCCACTGACTACCAGACCTATGCCATCATAGATATCTCTTCTCCAGTCGCTGGGACAGTGGATCGGGCCATGAAACTGTACAGTAAGTCCAGTCTGAACTCGTCTGGGGGTAGGGTGGGTGTCACCCCTCCTATACCTCACCTCATTGTCTTCCTACCCTGGGGTGGGGATAGGAGAGTATCCCAGGGCTACATCAGGATGGAAGGAGAAAGTCTGTAACTATAGGAGTTCAGTCCATATTCACCTGCAGGCCGGAGTTTGGACAACAATGAGAAAGTCCTGAGCAAGTTCCAGAAGGTAGCCTTGGAGAACAGGTTCACCACATCAAACATAATCATTAACAAGCATGACTGTGAGTAGGCCTCACCCGAGTCAGGGCCTCCCAGGAATGGGCAAAGACCTGGGCCTGCCCTGTCCCTTCCTCGTCTCATCACTTGGTTTTGTCTACAGTAACCTGTGTGAACGTATTGCAATCGGTGAGTCTCTGAACTAAGCTGGGACTGTGCTGGACACCCAGGCTGGGTGGGGACTCTTTCACATGTCCTTTCTATCACATTGATGAGGGTAGGAGCTTTCCACTGGCCTGGTGTCTGTGGGCAGCTGGGTAGTGTGTTTGATCACACTTACTGGAGCAGGCAGATCCAAGTTCTGGAACACAGGCTGCCCAAGGATCAAGAGGACTCAGTTATCCTCCCTGGGCTGTTTTTCCTCTGGCCTCAGCAGCTGGGGGAGGCCTCTGTGGGGGGGTCTGACACTCTCCTGCCTCCATTTCATGCTGCCCTGTCCTGCAGGGAGGTGAACCAAAGTCCTGAATAAGGTAAGCCCACATCCTTCACTCTATACTGCAGCCCCTATGTTCTGATACTCAATCCTGATCCTGGTGGTGGTGGTGGTGGTGGTGTGTGTGTGTGTGTACCTCTCCTCTGATGAGGACACCCAATAATAGCATTGCTTGACAGTTCCAGAGAGGCATCTGTTTTGTTGTTTGGAAAAAAAACGTAGTTGGGAATATGAGCCCAAGCTGTCAGGCTAAGTCCTAGGAGGGAAGTGAGTGTGTGGTAGGTGTGGGTGTGGATATTGGGACAGAGCTGCATGGTAGGTCCCTTGTCCTCAATGTGGAGATATGGACCCTGTTAGATGTCTTAGGTTTCTGTATATCCAGCACTGTGCTAGTCCACCACCAGCATGACCTCATTTCCACAACCTATCCCCTAGATATTGGCAATACGACTCATTTTACAGATAGAGAAATCAAGGCTCAGGGAACCAGTGCTTTGCTAAAGCCAGGTATCTAGGATGCCAGGCCCTTCGCTTGTGACCTTGACCGGTGCCTCAGGGTCCCTGGAGGCCACACATGGCCTCGAGCTCTGTTGTTTTGCCTGCAGGAAATGATCTGAGGAGGAAGCAATAGCTCTGCCCATCTGGCCTCCCCTGCCCCTACCCAAGGTGTTCTTTGCACCTGTGACAAATAAACCTTGCTGCCACATGCTGCCTAGCATCTTTTTTGAGGGTGAGTGGTGACAGATGGGAGGTAGGGGCACACCTGTGATCGATTACCTTGGTTTCTGTCCACAGTGACCCACATGAGTGCAAATGCATTACATTTTTTTTTTAATGAATACTCTGCAATGGACATACCTCACATAGCTGATCAGGTGCCACCGACTGATTCAGGCCCACAGCCCCATCCTCACTCTGGAGCAGTCTCCTGTCCTCTTAGGATCTGGAAGCGGTCCTAGCAGGCCACAAGCAGAGACAAGAACAAACCTTCTCTTGTGGTCTCAGTAGGTCTCTCAAATGGAAGAGGAAGAGGAACAGACCCCTTTGCTGCCTGTACTTTCCTAAGGCTCCCTACTGTGTGGAGTTCAAATTCCCAGCTACTGTTTCCAAGGTCCTCCTGGATGTGGCTGCTCTCTAGTCCCCTGCTCGGCCCCTCCCAGTCAGTTCTGAGTCTTCTTCCCAGCTGTACTCAGTGCCCGAGTGCCCATCACGGTGTCTCTCCTTCCATGGCCTAAAGCCACTGTCTGCTTACCTTGCCTCTTCTCGTTGCTACAGCAGCTAGAGGGCAGAAAGGACAGGAATGTGAGCACCAGCCCCCTGGGGCAAATGGGTTCTGCTTCCTGAGAGCAGCAGCCCCCAAATGGAAGCAGGAAAGTGGTACCTGGGGTGGAACAGTATGGGATGGGGGAGAACCAGCCCAGCTGGAGTGGAGAGATGTTGCTGACCCCCAGGCATCTGAGTGAGACACCACGGAGTCTCACAAAGAGAAAACTCTACACCCCTTGCCTATCAGGGACTCTGGGGGTCCAGCCCCTCGATAGTCCCCTCCCAGGGTCCGGGAAGAATCTACAACCAGCTGATAATTAATCTTTGATGAAATGAAATGAATCTATGTACAGGAAACTCCTTAGTTCATACACTTTATTATTCTGTGATAGTTCTCTTTCCACACAGCTTCTGTTCTGCTCTCATGTCTAGCTCCTTTCTTGCCTGACTTCTCTCTATATTTATCTACTGTCCCCTCTAGGTTCTATCTTAATTCCTTCATCTAGTTCTGTCCCTTCTAGGTTCTCATCTATCTAGTTCTTTTCCCTATCAGCTCCTCTCCCATCTCCTTCTCTCTCATCTGGCTCTTCCTCATCTTGTTCTTCCCCATCTGACTCTTCCTCATCTTCCATCTCGTTCCTCTAGTCCTCTCTTCTAGCCCTTCAATCTAGTTCTTCCCCATCTCAGTTTGTTCCTCTCAAGTTCTTACCCATCTAGTTCTTCCATTCTCTTTTCTCTTCTCCGTCCTGTGCCCTGGGAGTCCCGGTATATAAAGGGAGGGTCTGAGCTAAATTGTGTAAAGCTATTACTTAACATTTACCTCTCCTAGGTGGTGTCTCCTTGTGGAATTTACCGTAAGTCAGGAGACTTGCATGTGGGTTGTTATCATTGTTAGTCCTCGGAAGTTGGGGCCCACCTGGGCGGTGTCTCCTTGTGGAATTTAAGTCAGGAGACTTGCAGGTGGGCTGTTATCATTGTTAGTCCTCGGAAGTTGGGCACCCACCTGGGTGGTGTATCCTGTAGTCCTTGAAAGTGGCTAAGAGAGATAATCTGATTCCAGAGAAAGCCTTTCCTGAGGCTGTTCTCCAAGTACCTGGAATGTGTATGTCCAGAGAGTGATCAGTCTACACTGTTAGTCCTTCTTAGGGGAAAGTCAATTGGAAATACTATGAAGGCACACATGATTTTCATAACAGAATACAGCTGATATATAACAAGCCAAGTAACACCAAAAACTCCTTGGGATTTGGCTTCCTCTGGAGGAATTCCCTGATCCCTCCAGGTAGTGACTTTGCTATATATAACCAGCTGAGTTCTTATGATATATTCCTGTGGCCTGCAGCACTTGCCCACCTCATCCTGAACCAAGTGCCAGAGAAACCTCAGAAGAGGCATTCTGAGGTGAGGTTCTGACGTGCTAAGGGCACGGGGAGTGTTGTAGTTTCCTTCAGATCTTCTGATCCACGCCTGCACCAAGTCCCAGGAGCTTAGCATGAGGTTGGACTTCCGGCTCCTGACAGATGCTCCAGACTGTGGACTCCAGCCACAGTTCATCATTGCACAGTTCTGGAGCTTGACCTCCAGTCCATGATCATGGGCCAGAAGTTCGTTTTCAGGGCTGGGACACGGCTCAGCCAGTAAAGCACGGACATGCAAGCATGCAGACATGGATTTAGTGCCTTGTAGCCCATGTCAAAAAGTGCCAGACACTGTGCTACATACCTGTGGTCCCAGAGCTGGGGAGATGGAGACAGCAGGATCTCTGGGGCTTGTTGGCTAGCCTATTTGGCCACCTTGTTGGACTCCAGGTTCAATTAGCGACCTTGTATCAAAAACAGTGGGGAGTGAATGATGAAGACACCTGATGTTGACCTTTGGCCTCCACACGAATGTACACATATGTACACATGCTCTCACACATGCACATGCATAGACACAAGAAAGTCCACCTTCAGGTAGGGGCTCTCTTCCTGACTGGTGGACATGGAAGTGGGGGACAGAGTGCTTTATATGGCCAGTCTCCCTGTCCTCATAAGGACTTTAGCCCCCGTGTATAGTCATAGTGAGTGGCTTTACTGGAGCCTCATTACCACCCGAGAACCCCAACACAGTAACACAAGGGTCAGAACTGAGGAGCTTGCAACCCAGTCTCGGACAAAGTATACTTTGCAAAGGCTACAGAATGCAGGGCTTTTATATTATTTATTTATTTATAATAGGGCTTTTATATATTTCTTAAAAAGTATTTTTATGTGCATGGGTGTTTTGCCTGTGTGTATGTCTGTATACCACATGCATGCAGTGCCCAAGGAGGTAGGAAGAGGGAGTTGGATCCCCTGGAACTGGAGTTATAGATGGTTATGAGCTGCTGTGTGGGTTCTTGGAATTGAACCTGGGTCCTCTGGAAGAACAGCCAATGCTCTTAACCATTGAGTCATCTCTCCAGTGTTGAATGTAGGTAGGGATTTTATACTGTGTTATTGCTGATGCTTCACAGAAAGGTTACTAGATATACAAACAGAAAAACAGGATCTATGGGAGAAAAAAGGAACAGTTAGTCCAACCTGAGAAGAAACAAAGTTGGATTCAGAAGAGAGATGTCTAACGAGGCATCATAAGCATGTTAAAGGAAAAAGGGAATTCATGGCATGGTAAAAAGAAAGGATTCATGAATAAATAAATAGCCAATGAGTGATCAGAGAGAAATTCAGCATGAAGTGGGACTGTCACAAAGAGCAAGAAGGAAATCTCAGAGCTGAAAGGACATTGCATGGACTCAGCATCAGATTAGACAAATAAATGTCAGTGTCCCAGTCTGAGGAAGAGAGGACAGAGGGACTGAGGTTATCTCAGAGGTTTCCTGGAGAAGAGCTGGCCAACTTGTTTAGACATGTTGTTGAGCTCTAGGCTCAATGAGAGACCCTGTCTTAGAAAAAAGAAAAAAAAGATGAGAGTGACCGAGACACCTAACGCCAGCCTCTGGTCTCTACACGCATATACACCAATATAGTGGAAATTAAGGAGGCAATTCCACGTAGTTTAGCTGATAGTCAAAAGAGGTTTATTTTAGGTAAACTTACAGCAAGCAAAGGGGTCGGTTACAGGATCCAGGAGAAGTGAGGGGCAGTCCAACGCGGTTCTCTGGAGAACTCTGACTTGGTCTGCAGTCCAGCATCCAGCATACAGCATCCACGAGGTAGCCATGAGAGAGCAAGCACACATGCATCTCAGGTCTTAAGGGGTCCCTGTCTTGGCCACCCCCTGGGTGGGGGCAGGTACCTAGCAGTTACCTGCTGCCTACTGGGGGCGATGCTTCAGGGGTGAAGCACAGACAACCGCCCCTACACACCAGCAAAGCAGCCATAGGAATAGAACAGAGCAAGAAATGTGCAGAAACATAATAGAATCAACAGTGTCTGTGTCACTCACTTTTCCCACTGTGACCAAATACCTTACAAAAGCCATCAACCGGTGAGGGCCCTGTCCATCATACGGGAAGGCATGGCAGAGTTCATGGCAGTGGGGGCATGCAGCTGGGACTCCTTGAATCTGGACAGGTCACGAGGCCGGGACAGTGAAATGCCAGCAATGGCTTCTTCCTTCCTTCTTGTATTCAGTCCAGGAGACCTCAACACGTGGGACGACGACCTACATTCAAGGTGGATTTTCAGTTAAACCTCTGTGGAAACACCCTCAGAGACACACCCCAGAGGGGTGCCTCACTAAGGCCCAAGGTGTTTATTAATCTGATTATGTTGACAAAGTTAGTCTCCACATTACCCTAAGCTATCAAGTTTAGGATAATATCAAGTCACAAATTTTATATAGACAAAAATCTTTTATAAAGTCATAAAATGCAAAGTTATTCCTAAACTTGATGAAAACATCACCTTAGAGACTCCCAAAACTTAGAGAAAATGAGCAGAATAAAACAAAGAGGCAGCTGAGTGGTGGTGGCACACGACTTTAATCCCAGCACTTGGGAGGCAGAGGTAGGCGGATCTCTGAATTCCAGGCCAGCCTGGTCTACAGAGTGAGTTCCAAGATAGCCAGGGATACACAAGAAACCCTGTCTTGAAAAAAAAGAGGGAAACTCATAAAAAAAAATCATACATGCAGGGATGTCACATTCTGCATAGTAAAGCCAATGTTCTGGAAGAATATTAAAAGTTAAGAACATGTGGCAAACAGGGATGCAGGTGCCTTGTGTCCCAGGATAGCAAGGTGATCCAGGAGAGGGCAGAAGGGTATTTTTACGTAGTTGAGAGAAAATCCTCAGCTCAGGTTCCAGTTGTTGCCCCTTGTAGAGACAGCCCGTTCCTGCATCTCTGAGGGCCGCTCGCTTGCCTGACATCTTTCAAAGGTGTGTCTCTCACTCTGGAGACTAATTTGTTCCTTTTACTTGGAGACCCTCAGAGATTTCCTTTTATCACTAAAAAAGGAGATTTATTTATTTTTATTTGTGTTTGTGTATGTGACTGCATGAGTGTGTGTACACCAGGTGTGTTCAGGTATCCACAGAGGCCAGAGGGTGTCAGAAACCCTGGTACTGGAGTTATAGGCAGCTGAGAGCTTCCTGATGTGGTTTCTGGGAACTGAACCCAGTTACTCTTTTTTTTTTCATTATAAATATTTTTATTTTATAATTAATTTAATTTTACATATCAGCCACGGATTCCCCCGTCCTCCTTCCTCCCCCCCCCCCGCCTCCCCCCCCAATCCACCACCTCCCACTCCCACCTCCTCCAAGGCAAGGTCTGCCCTGGGGAGTCAGCCCAGCCTGGTAGTCTCAGCTGAGGCAGGTTCAGTCCCCTTCTCCCTGCACCAAGGCTGAGCAAAGTGTCTCACCATAGGCACTAGGTTCCAAAAAGCCAGCTCATGCACCAAGGACAGGTCCCAGTCCCACTGCCTGGGGGCCTCCCAAACAGTTCAGGCTCATCAACTGTCTCACTTATCCAGAGGGCCTGGTCCAGTTCCACGGGGGCTCCTCAGCCATTGGTTCACTCATGTGTTTCAGTAAGCGTACTAAACCACTGAGCAACCTCTCCAGGGTTTCTATTGCTGTGATAAAACGCCATGACCTAAAGCAGCTTTGGGAGGAGAGGGTTTATTTCAGTTTATAACTCTGAGGTCACATTCCATTACCGAGAGAAGTCAGGGCAGGAACTCAAGGTTGGAACCTGGGGGCAGGAACTGAAGCAGAGATTCTGGAGGACCACTGCTTGCTGGCTTACCTCATGGCTTGTTCAGCTTGCTTTCCTATACAACCCTGGACCATCTGCCCAGGGGTGGCAGTGTCCACAGTGGGCTGGGCCCTCCTGCATCAATCGTTAATCAAGAAAATGCTCTACAGGCAATCTGGATGGAGACATCTTCTCAATTACTATTCCCTCTTCCTAGATATGTCTAGGTTTGTATCAAGTTGACAAAAACCAATCAAGACAACACCCACATGCAGGGCTCTAACAGGCCTGAGCATGGCAAACATGGCTCTGGCAGGCTTTGTCCATCCCCATTCCCTCTGCCTTGCGAAACCATTGGGTTACATTCCTACAGCCAGCCATCAAGGTCTCTTCCCCAATTTGGCCACTTCCTCCTCCTGAGGCTGACCACCAAGGTCCAGCTATCAAAAGCCCCCTTTGAGCCGGGCGTTGGTGGCGCACACCTTTAATCCCAGCACTCGGGAGGCAGAGGCAGGTGGATCTCTGTGAGTTCGAGGCTAGCCTGGGCTACCAAGTGAGCTCCAGGAAAGGCGCAAAGCTACACAGAGAAACCCTGTCTCGAAAAAAAAACCAAAAAAAAAAAAAGCCCCCTTTGGTTCACCTAATTAACCTGTCCAATCAAAATTAAACACCTCATCCTAACAAGGGGTTTCCCTTTTCCCTTTATAAACCACCATTTACCTATGGGCCACGTCTGTCTCCTCTCTGTCCAGAGGCAGTCCTTTGTTCCTCTGGGACAAATTTCTCTTCCCTTTCTCCCTTGCCCCTTTCCCCTTCTCTGTCTCCTGTCTTTGTCTGTTATTTCCTGCCCTTTGTCCCTCTGGGGCAAATAAATTTCCTTTATGCTGAGAACTTGGTCTTGGAATGTTTTGTGCCAATATTGGTTCTTTCGCTGTATATACGTTAGCACGTTCAATTCAGCTTAGAGTGTTGTTATAATTTTCTTTCTTTCTTTCTTTCTCTTTCTCTCTCTCTCTCTCTCTCTCTCTCTCTCTCTCTCTCTCTCTCTCTCTTTCTCTCTCTCTTTTTTTATTTCTTTATTTCTTTATTGTTTGACCTGATTTACAATTTAATGGCTGTTCAGGCCTGGGTCCCTCACTTCCGCCACTCTCAGATCCTCTGCTCTGGGATCAGAGTTTTCTGCTCAAAGGCATGGATGTGCGGGAGCTCTTCAGCTAAGCATTCATTCACCAGCCGGTGTCTCTAGAGCAGTGGCTTTCCCTCGAACTTAACACCACCAGGACTCGGAAGCTGGTCACGCAATGGTTGAGAGTTGTGTCCTCCTCCACCTCCACATGCTCTGCCTCTAGGTCCCGCCGCCTCAGCTTTTTGAGGAAGTTGTCGGTGCTGGGGTACCATGGCCACAGCTCAGTGAGGGCATAGGCAGGCATGCCCAGAACCTCGCCTCAGGTCCCGCCACTCCACCTTCCGCCCTCACTGGTGGGACCATTTCATTAGCTGAAATATTTTAACTCTTATTTAGCTTCTTCTAGTAGCTAAGTAGAGACAAGGATACCTTTATTTTTATAGGCCAGCTTGTATTCATTTCACAGGCCTGGTTGGTTCATAGGAGTCCTAACTGATCCGTGCCATTTCTGTGAATGTGTGTGCTCTGCTTCCTTACTGGTAGTTGTCTGGTAGTCAGCTCTGGATGCCACAGCAGAGTGCTGGAGGCTGAGCATTTTAAACATCAGAAACATATTTCTCACGATTTGGGATCAAGCCATCTCTCCAGCCCCCTGGGAGAGAGTTCTCTAGGTTAATTTTTTAAAAGTTATTGATAATGCAATTGTAGTAATGTAGCATGAATCTTAAAAGGTCTTATTAATAAAAAACAAACCTGGAGCCAGGTACTTGGGTCAACGCTGGAAGATCAGAGAAGCAGAACAAGCCACAGCCACCTCACCTTGCCAATTCCTCAGCTGATCCTGTTTCGAGTCCTCATCCAGAATGAATCTCAGCTGAACTGCTGCTAAAAGCCTAAAAGCTTAATCAGCTCTAGTTCCTGGTTTTCACGCCTTATATACCTTTCTGCTTTCTGCCATCACTTCCTGGGATTAAAGGCGTGAGCCACCATGCCTGGCTGTTTCCAGTGTGGCTTTGAACTCACAGAGATCTGGATGGATCTCTGCCTCCCAAGTGACAGGATTAAAGGTGTGTGTGCCACCATTTTCTGGCTTCTATGTCTATCTAGTGGCTGTTCTGTCCTCTGACCCCAGATAAGTTTATTAGGATGCACAATATATTGGGGGACACAATATATCACAGTAATACATTTTTTTTTCTTTTTGAGACAGGGTTTCTCTGTGTAGCCCTGGCTGTCCTGGAACTCACTCTGTAGACCAGGCTGGCCTCGAACTAAGAGATCTACCAGACTCTGTCTCCTGAGTGCTGGGATTAAAGGCATGCACCACCACTGCCTGACAGTATATTTCATGACTAGCGTAGCTGCAGTTTTCTTCTTCTTCTTCTTCTTCTTCTTCTTCTTCTTCTTCTTCTTCTTCTTCTTCTTCTTCTTCTTCTTCTTCTTCTTTTTCTTCTTCTTCTTCTTCTTCTTCTTCTTCTTCTTCTCCTTCTTCTTTTAAAGATAGTTTAGGGGCTGGGGCTTTAGCTCAGTGGTAGAATGCTTGCCCTGGGTTCAGTCCTCAGCTCTGAGGTAAAAATAAATAAATAATAAAGATAGTTTATTCTTTTTTTAAAAGATGTATTTATTTATTATGTATACAGTGATCTGCCTGCATGTAAGTCTGCAGGCCAGAAGAGGGCACCAGATCTCATTACAGATGGTTGTGAGCCACCATGTGGTTGCTGGGATTGAACTCAGGACCTCTGGAAGAGCAGTCCGCGCTCCCAGTGCTCTTAACCTTCTTTTAGGAAGACAATGCTCCAAAATTCCCATCCTAATCTTCAGATCAATGCTGTCAATCATTTTAAAACACATTTTCAGGTCATCTCTCCAGCCCCTGCAGTTTTCTTCTTCAGGGGCATAACTTTTGCAAGTGGTGAAGAAATTCAGGCACAGTAACCCACTCTGACTTGACTCTCATGGACATTCCTTTCCTACACCACTTTTAATGATGTCTGGTGGCCTCCAAGAAATCCAAAGGTGGTTTTGCCTGTGAGCACTGTCTTCAGAAGTCTTTTCAGTCTGCCTTGGAGAACCCAGGCATAGTCACAGGCCTGCTCTTCCTGTGTCGCACCCCCTCCCCCCTCCACTGCTTATCTGTTGTCCTGGGCCCATGTGTTTTGACCTGAAAATGTGTTTTAAAATGATTGACAGCATTGATCTGAAGATTAGGATGGGAATTTTGGAGTATTGTCTTCCTAAAAGAAATTTTATTTTCTTCTATCAGGTATCTGGGAGGTCAGCAGCCAGGAACCATCCTAATCCAGGTTCAAGGTCTGACTCTGGGTTACTGAGCTGGACAGAAGGACACTTAGCTGATGTTTACACAGGCTCTGGTTTGTGCACCTTTACCTCCCCACAGCAGGGTCTGGGAGGAGCTCTGTTAGATCTCTTTTCTGCAGAGACTCAAGCTGGGGACACATTGCACCCATGGGTTCTCAAGTCTGGCTTGGAGTGAGGATAGGGATGAGGAGGGGCATGGGTGTATGGGGGCAAAGTGTGAGCTTCAGTTTGCTCTGTGGTGGGTACTGAGCACCTGCAGCCTTGTTCTGCAGAAGTGCTCAGTACATCTTTGATGATGAGTGAGGGAGTCGATGAGCCAGTCTCAGAGAGTGTGTGGCTAAGGTCTTTTCTGGAGGCAGCAGGATTCACCTACCACCTCCGCCACCCCTCCAGTATGGTGGGCCAGATAAACCCCACCCAGAACTGCTCCTGATAGCAGCTCCAATGACTTGATGGTGGATAGTTTAGGCTACAGGAAGCAATCAGGAGAGCCTTGGAGATCGGCTGCAGACCCCAATCAGGGAAGCCTTAGGGTCTGGCTGAAGTCTGTCAGGATTTGGTCTTAGAGAGCAGAGAGCTAGATGTGGCCCAGCTGGAAATGGATGGAGAATGGATAGATCCAGATAGGGGGACAGATGGAACAGGACAGTTAGGCTGCAGAACTGGCTGTTGGGGTCAGTGGAGGAGGCCACAGGTCAGCAAAGCAGAAGGTTGTGTGGGCCAGTGTGTGTGGGAGAATGGAAGCGTAAAAGGAAGTCTTTGGGGTGGCTTTTTGTATTTTTAATGATTGAGACAAAAGATGTCTGAAACTGCAGATTCTGGACAGACTACTTGTGCTTGACCAGCTGAGACTGGGACTTGACCTCAGCTCGGGCCTGCTTGGCCAGCCCCTGAAGAGCAGACTCAGCTGGGGAGATTGCTGATCCTGGGAAGGGGAGAAAGCAGGGTGGCCGGCTTTAGGAGGCTTACTCTGGAACCTTCTGAGGGGTTGGCACTGTTCTGTTGATTTGAACAGGTTCCTGGGCCTCTCTCATTTCTGTCACAAGTCTGAGCTAGACACCAAGGCCGCCACAGTTTAGCAGTGCCCTCCCCCACCCTGAGTTACTTTGCTTTGTGAGAGGTCAGGATGATATCCTGGCCGTTAGTGGCCACCCACACTGAGGCACTCAGAGTCATATAAGCTGTTTCCTGGTGGGAGATGGCACATCCTGGCCTAATGTGTGGTGTGCCTGGGCCTCTGGGAGAATGAAGGTGGTACTTCTGACTGCTGCTCTTCCTGCTTTGGTCTCTCTGCCCTGGGTCCAGGCAGTGTGGCTGGGAAGGCTGGATCCTAAGCAGGTAACAGCCTTCTTGGGCAGCAGGTCCTAGGGCCAGGCCCCACTTTTAAGGCTTCATAGCTTTTGGATCCCCAAGAATCAATTTGGACAAGCATGGATGGAGGGAGTTAGACTGCATGAAGGGTGTTGGAGTTCTTTGACTGTGCATTGAGGGAAGAGAGCTGGGTATCTCAGCTGATGCTTCCTCTAGCTCACTGGGCCCTGGTACATCCTGGCTGTGGCCTCCCGTGCGAAGGACTTCATGGAGAAGGACATGAAGAATGTGGAAGGCGTCATAGTGACTCTTATTCCAGACAACAAGTTGAGAATTCAGTCCTCTAGGCATGGGTGAGTAGGCAGCCCTCGAGCTGTGTGACTCTGTTTTAGCTTCCTCAGCAGGAGCATCTTCACCAGAGAGGCTGCAGGCTTTGTCCATCTGGTTCGGGCAGAGGACTGGACTCTGCAGACCCGCTCCTGGATACATGGTTGACTCTCTGTGCTCCCCACTCCCCTGTGCTCCCCATGTTAGTCTCCTCTTTTCCCTGAGCTCTCCAGAGTGGCATGCTCCTGCATCTGTTGCGCATTCTTCTTTTCCGTAGCAGACTCTGCTCTGACTCAGCCACTTTCTGCCAGCCTATTGAATCTGTGTTCCTGGCCTCTGACTGCATGACTTGGCACTCCTTTGTTCTCGGTGCCTTGCCTGGCCCTGGTCAGTATGCAGCCCTTTTTCTCTGTGAGTCTTTGGAGCCTGTGGAAGTTGGTTCACGCATTTGGTCCTCAGGGCCACCGGCTTGGCCTCAGGAAGGAGGTCACCAAGGTCTCATGCCAGTCTGGCCTGTGGGATCATCTGGCCTTGTCTAGTGAAGTACTGCACAGCCGTCTCTGAGGCCACTGGGGGAAGTGGAATGAATGTCTCTTAAAGGCGACTCATTTGGTTTGGCAGGCTGGTTGCTTAGCGAGGACCCAAGTCACCGAGACAGACTGGGGCCCAGAGAAAGCCTCTCTCTCTTCCTGAGTTGTCTCTTAAGTCTGCTCGAAGGACATGGCAGGGCCTCTGTCACCCAAGGGCCTGGGAGGACACGGAGGAGCGGGGACAGAGTGGTCTCAGTTAGGGTGTATTATCTTCCATGTCCTTTTATGAACACCAGACCACGGATCTGGCCAAATGGCTCAACAGCATGTGGATGGTGGACTCCTGTGAGTCCAGCAGGCTGTCACTCCAGCAGAACAGCACACTCATGGGCGTCTGAGGAGTCTTGGGCCTACACAGGGTTGGGTGGGTCTCAGGAGAATCGAGGAGTAGTCTGTATTTCATTAGTACCTTGTTGCTGGTCATTGAAATATATTGGGTGATTAAAAACCAGAGTTTCTAAAGGCAGGCAGCTGAATTCTTTCCCTTCCCCCTGTCTCTGCCAGCCAGGGCTTCGGCGTTGTGACTGCCACTTTGCGGAGTACGTTGTCACCCTGTGTCATAGCAATCATTCCCACCTGTACACAACCCCATCTTCCCAAACTGAAACTTTGCCCGCATGGGACAGTGTTCCATCACTGTGGCAAATTTGCCAGGATGGAAGGTTTGCCTAGGCCCACGAGTCCAAAGGTTTCAATCCTTGGTTACCCACTGATCCTGTTGCCTTGAGACTATGGTAGCTCAGTACAGCATGGAAGAGAATGGAAGAGACTATGGTAGCTACAGTATGGAAGAGAACACATGGTGGGGAAGGCGGCTGACTCCATGGTGCTAGAAGGAGAGAGAGAAAAGAGAAAGGAGGAGGAGGAGGAGGGAGAGGAGGAGGAGGGAGAGGAGGAGGAGGGA
>CABHPQ010156543.1:0-16165 GCA_902168405.1 Peromyscus aztecus | reverse complement strand
GGAGGAGGAGGAGGAGGAGGAGGAGGAGGAGCGTCGTCTCATCACCCCTTTGAAGGACACATCTCCAGTGGCCAAACTTCCTTCCACTGGGCTCTACCTCTTCCCTCAGATATGGGCAGAAGCATCAAGCTTTCAATACATGGCCTGTGGGGACACTCCAGATCGAGTAGCACTGGATCCCCATCCCCACCCCAGCCAATGACACCCCCTCTGTGCTTCCTGTCTCCCCATCCAGGGACGGGAGACCCCAGAGAAATGTCCCAGAGCCATTCTGTTGTGATTGGGGTTTCCCTTAGCCCACATCCTCCAAGTTCACCCTTTCCATCTTGGCTAGGTGACACCCCACCCTGTGGGATGGGCTGTGTGCTACTTCTCCATTATCCACTGATGGGATAGCGCAGCTGCTAGGAGCCAGCCTCTGCCTTCAGCTCTTCTGGGCCACAGCCAGGAGTGGCATCCCAGGCCACATGGCAGCCTCACAGTTAACCCAGAAGTGCTCTTCACTCCCTTACAGAGTGTGGTACCATCCTTCTCTTAGCCAGTGTCATACATGGACACTTAGGAGGCCTCCACCTTCTGCACTAGAAATGTGGAGGCTGTGAGCCTTGGTAAGTTGACTCCTTACAACAGAGGGTTTAATCCTAGAACTGGCAGTTCTTTGTCATCTGCTGTCCCCAAATAGGTCTGACCTCGGCTCCTCGCATAAAGCCCACGCTGTAGACAAGGATAATGTTGGACTCCTGACCTGCCACTACCTCGCAGTGCTGGGGTTGGAGGTGTATAGGTGTTTCACCACATCTAACTAATGTTTCTGACACTAAGAGTCATAAATGTGTGGATCGCTATGTTTCCCTCCCAGTGAGCTCTCTTTAAATATTCTGCATGTTTTCCTCTGGAATGTTTCTTACTGGTTTGTGAGAAGGGGAAATTTTAGCAATTAGTCTGTGATAAAAACTAGTTAGGCCAGGTGATGGTGGCATACACTTTTAATCCCAGCACTCGGGAGGCAGAGGCAGGCAGATTTCTGAGTTTGAGGTTAGCCTGGTCTACAGAGCGAGTTCCAGGACAGCCAGGGCTACACAGAGAAATTCTGTCTCAAAAAACCAAACTAGGGCTGGAGAGATGGCTCAGCCGTTAAAGGCTAGGCTCACAACCAAAAAACCAAACTAAAACACCAAAAAAAACCAAAACAAAACAAAGCACACCAAAAAACAAAGCAAAAGACCAAACTAGATACAGACATACTTCCCCGTTTGTTTTTCTGATGTTGGAGTTTTTTTTTAAAATGTATGTGTGTGAATATTTTGCCTGCATGCATGTTTGTGTATCTTGTGCATGCCTGATGTCCACAAGGGTCAGAAAAGAGCATCAGATCCCTGGCAGTGGAGTTACGAATGTTTGTGAGCTACCATGTGAGTACTGGGAACTGAACCTGGGTCCTCTGCAAGACCAGCAAGTGCTCTTAATTGCTGGGCCATCTCTCCAGGTCCGAGGGGAACTTTTTTTCTATGAAGTGTTTTTTAGTTCTGGACTGTATGTACACCAGCCTTTGCTTCTGAGGGTTCTGGGTGCTATGACGTTGAGGGGGGAGAGGTGCTCCTTTCTCTTTCTGTCTCTGGAAGTCTTGAATCTTTGGTACTTCCAGAATTTTGCCTGGGGTAAAAATGTGAGATGCACTCAGGTAGCTGGCAGCCCCACAGGGCTTGTGACCTTTGTCATAGGTACGTGTCTGGTAAGTTTTCTTTGTTTTTTAACTTCTTATTCTGTTCCTTTGATCTGTGTATCTACCCGGGCCTTGATGTGGGTTTAGGGCGAGTCTCCTCGTCTGCTGGACCAGCTTCTGCTGCCTTTCTTTCAGAACCCCCAGCATCTGCCCCTGTGAGTGTCTTGTTCCCAGCCGTCTTTGCAGACACTTGCTCCGTCTAACGCACCCTGCTGCGCTTCTCTTGCATTTGCTCACCTCAGAGGCTGACTCCTCGGGGGACTTCTGGATAGTGTCTTCTCACCTGAACCACAGGCTGATGTCTCTTGAGCCCTCAGCACCCAACAGTGTGGATCCCTTGGGAAATGAAGGGGATGATAAGTGCTTCTCAGGCCCCAGGGTGGGTTTTCTGGGTAACCCAGGCATCATGAAAGAGGTGAGCTCCCTTTGAGGCCTTCCCCCGGTGGGGCCACGTGTGAGTCTCAGAGGCTTTCCTCCCATTGCTTCCTAGGCCAGATGGGTGTCGTCAGAGCACCGTGGAGCTGCGGAAGCAAGATTCCCGATGGGCGTTTGAGAACCCCTGTGAGTGTGACGTCACTCGGACCTCCTCACAAATTACCATGAAGCCAGCCCCTGTGTGTTCCCAGGCTGCAGTTGGTAGGGCCAGGCCTGGCAGAAGGAGACCACTCTGCTTCAGAGCCCTTGGCATAGCTCTGTGCGCCATTAAAAGATCTGACAGTCGGGACCCTGGGGTCAATCCTTAGGGGAGAGAGGCCCCTGCATGGAGGTCTTAGACCTCATATTCTCACCCTCGTGTGCCCAGATGCCTGTGGGGGTCCTAATCTCAATCCCTGGGCTCTTTCATGAGTTCAGGGGGCAGGGTGCCTGGTTGGTAGCATTCTACCCCCATAGGGTAGGACTGGGAAAGGGTGACCCACTTGCTCTTCAGTCACCCAGGCTGAGCTGGGGCAAACACTCCTCTGTCCATCTGTCTACCGGCATCTAAGAACTCCTTCTTGCTGGCACAGTGTAGGGGTCAGGGACCTGGGGACAGCTTGAGACCTCTGCTGACGTTGGATAGGGTCTGGTCCTGAATCTGCTCTCCATCTTAACGGCCAATCCCGGTTCCATGCCTGGCTGGCATGATGGCCCTGTTCCCCCTTGCCGCCCTGGGATCTTGCATTTGCTCTCTAGCTCTTGGTGTGCTGGATTATCGGGTACTGGGCACAAACTTCAAGGACTATGCTGTCATCTTCACACAGCTGGAATTTGGGGATGAGGCCTTCAACACAGTGGAGTTGTACAGTAAGTGGGGACAGGCAAGGTGGCTCCGCGTCCCTAGTGCCCCTAGGTACTCTGTGTCCCAGCAGGGAGCATACAGGGACAAACTCCAGCCACCTTGAGGTTGGCTAGGGACTGGGGTAAAGAAAGGGGCAGGGGACACAGTCACGCTCTCCGCACTCTGACCACCTCTCAGAAACTGCTCCTTTGTGTCCAGGTCGGACAGAGATGGCCAGCCGCGAGGCCATGCAGCTGTTCACCAAATGGAGCCAGGGTCTGGGCTTCCTGTTCCATCAGCAGGCCCAGCTGCAGAAGGACTGTGAGTGTTACTAGTACTGGCCACCGCGAGCACAGGCAGTTCTGACACACAGGGAGGGGCTGGATTGGTGGAGGTGATTTGTCTCCCACTTTTACTGGTTTATGGGTGCTTCAAGGGATCACCCATGCTTGTCATAGTCAGGCTTGGAGGGACAGCCTCCTCAGGAAGAGGCTTGTGGGTAGGGTCCTGGGAGCTGCTGCAGCCCTGTTCTCACAACTGGCTTGGTTCTTACAGTCACGTGTGCACACAAGATCCTCCAGGTAGGCCACCTTTTCGTGCATCACTCTTGGCTCCCTGAGGAGCCTGGGACTCTGGGTGGACCCTCTTCAAAGCCTGTGTAGCCCATGGCTCCGCTGGTGGGAAGGTCACTGAAGGTGAGGACGATGGCTGTCAGGAGCCCCACCCCAACTCTTGCCCTGGTTTTCAGTGAGTGCCACACCCCGGAGAAAGCACCACAGCATCCTGACATCCTGGTGGAGGTGGGCAGGCACTGTCTTTGCTCAGTGGCTGGTTGGTTCTCTGCTCTCCTAAGCTCAGGCTTGGGTTGAAAATAAAGCGATTTCACAAGTAAACCTGCCACAATGTGTCTTCTCTGGGGGTGGGATGGTCCCTGTGCTGTGGAAGAGGACATCTCCAGAGAACAGACTATGGAACCACAGAGCCAGCTCGGGAACAAGAGAATTTGATGCACTAATATCCCTTGCCAGAGTTCTTGAGCCTGAAGACAGGGCTGGTGGCTTTTCACTGGGGACAGGATGTAGCCACTAGAATGAGGCGCCTGGGCTAGACAAGAGCTATGTGAGTAGGTCAGGAGACTATTAAGGCAGCCGCTGGACCATCAGAATCCACGGACAGGGAGCCAGCCACCTATGTACTGCCAAGTAGGAAGGAACACTGAGTTGCACAGTAGGAGAGCATAGAGAGCATCTGCCAACAGCCTAGTATCGATCGGGGGCGGTTAGCATCCACAGGCCGCCTAGCAGCAGGACACAGACTTCACAGACTGTCTAGCCCGGGGAGGTCAGTATTTGTGAACTTCCCAGTAGGGAGATTCAGCCAGGGCTCTAGCTCTTCTTTCTCTGCCTAGGCTCTGGCTGCTGGTTGGGGGTGGACATGGGGGATGATGGTGGAATTCCCAAAGGTCTGAGCCTGCAAGCCCTCACTACAAATAGGGTATCTAGTCAGGAAATGGCAGAATGATATCATCTATTGGAAAGTAACATGGGAGAAGAGGGGGTCAAAGCTTGGGTATGTGTGAGTACTCTCTCTCTCTCTTTCTTCTGGCCTGGTCATCAGCAGCTCCTCAGGCACTATAAATAGTCTTAGGTAGGGAGCTCCCAAGTTTATGCCTACTGTTTCCCTCTCTCCTGTCTGCACACCTGCCCAAGTGGCTAGTCCCAGAGACACCCTAGGCTTCTGCCTCTCACCTTTGGCTAGGGTTATGAGAGTCCCAGCATCCAGTGCTAGGTGAGACAGCCCAGGCTGCAATAGCATGCAGATGTGTGTGGTTCTAGCCCCTCAGCAGTGAGGAATGTGAGGACCAGCCTCCATATGGCTTCTGAGAATGTGGTGGTGTCCATCTTCAGGGGTCTCCCAGGCAGGCAATGGATGCAGTAACCAACAATGGCCAGGCCGAAGCCCTCAGAAGGAGGGGCAGAGCTTGAAGTCACACCTGCCCACTTCTTACCCCACCCATCCCAGCAGCCTGAGGCTCCAGGGTGGGTCTGACATCACAACAGGGCAGACACGGCAAGATACAGGTTTAAACTTAGAGCTGCCCCTGCTAAGGATGAAGCTGGAGACGGCCCTGGCCATAGCCCTAGTTCTGGCTGTGGCGTCCTGGACACAGGAGTTTTTCCCTAAGGAGGCCCACACTCTCAACTGGGGCAAGGTAAGCCACATGCCCCCTTGGTACCTACATCAGGTACTAGGGTTACAGGGTACATAGACCAGTTAGGACTAGAACTCCAGCTGTGGGACCATCTGGGCTAATGTCCCCAGCAGGAGGGCAGAACACGGTATCCATTGGGTCCAGCTGTGTTGGTTACCTGTCCTCTCCCACCACCAGCCCTGCGACCCCTTAGATACCTCTGCAAAGGAGTCGAGAGTGTCAAGAACAGCGGGGTGGCCAAGCACCAGACGAGTCCTGAAGCAGAGGACTCCAGGTGGGGTGGCTGTGGGCACAGTGGCTAGGTGGACAATGCCAGTGGCATGCACAAGCACAGGGTTATTAGGAGCAAGGAGTGTGCAGCAGGGAAGAGCCGGTGACCATCGGCTCAGGCACAAGTGGAAGGGAGAGGGGCCGGGCACCGGTGTCACAGGGAGGCCAAGAGGGAAGGAGCCTCTGAGGCGGGTAGGGCGGGAACAGCCCAGGCTTAGCCTCCTGGCACCTGACCAGTTAAGCACCAGCTTCTCTTCGGCCCAGGACTGGGTAGTGCCCACTTGCGGATACAGATGTGGTCTGGGTCTTGGGAAAGGGTCACTTGCTGGGTCTGTTCTCCGGCTGGGAGCCTGGACAGGCAGCATGGTGTGGCAGCTCCAACACTGTCCTCCCCCGATCCCCCTGCAGTTTTCAGGCTTCTGGTACATTATTGCCATCGCCACAGACACCCAGGGATTCTTGCCGGCTAGAGACAAGAGGAAGCTGGGGGCAGCTGTGGTGAAGATGCACAAAGCAGGCCAGCTCAAGGTGGTCATCGCCTTCAGCCGGTGAGGGGATATGATGTGCCAGTGGTCCTGGTACACCTTTGCAGACTGGCCAGGGACATCTTTCTCTCTGGAAAGAAAGAGCCCACTGGAAGCAAAGTGGAGTCCTGGAGGAAACAGACCCATCAGATGGTTTTGTGACCTCTTCCTCCCCTAAATCCCAAAGGGTGATTTTGGATGAAATACCTGGCATCAGGGAGGGAGTGTTGGGAGTGGACCTCTCAGCTCTGGGTGGGCCTTTGCCCAAATTAGAAGATTCCCACCCAAAGTGGTCACCTTGGCCCCTGACCCCCCATCCCTAGGCTCTAGGGGCAGAGGGTGAGTAGAGCTGGAGAAGTTGGTGGTGGAAAGTGGTCCTCTGGCTGCAGCTCACAGCACCTGTCCCCAGGCCTCGGGGATGCCGGTCCATGGAGGTGACCCTGAAGAAGGACAGAAAGAAACCTGTGTTCAGGAATACCTGTGAGTAGGATGCCTGGGCCGTGGAAAACTGAGCATGTTGCAGGCAGGCTGGACACCGAGGATGGGCGAGCAGGGTGGCTGTGGTCCCAGAGTGGGCCTGGGAGGTGAGGTCAGTGAGAAAAGACCAGGCTGGACTGGCTGATGTGTTGAGCACTGGGTTCTGTACTGTGGGTGGGCATGGATCCAGGCACCAGTGGCTACCGGTGCTTTTCTTGCAGTGAAGGGGGTAAAGGGTTTCCATGTGCTGTCCACCGACTACACGTATGGCCTGGTATACCTCCGCTTGGGGCGTGGAGTCAACAACTACAAGAGCCTGCTGCTCTTCAGTGAGTACTGTGTACAGTGTCCCCTGTGGGTGTCAGAGCCGTGGGGGTGGAGGGCTTAGGGATCGGAGACATAGAGACATAGAGGTGAGGGAGGGTGAGGGAAGACAAGGCTGGAAGGTGAGGCTGGCTAACTGGGAAGGAGGATGGTTGGTGAAGGGTGGTCTGAGAAGGACTGTGGTGGTGGAGCTTGCTGCGTGTAGGGTTGGAGGCGGCAGCAGCAGAGCTGAGTGGAGACCCTCACCAGGAGGGGTCTAGATGTAGGGGCTGCCCTAGAGGACAGTATGAGTGTTGGGGTGCTGCTGGAGAGGAGAGGCTATGAGTTCTGAGCTCTGGTAAATGGAGGGTTAGGACTAGGTGACTGGATCCAGTGGGAACAAAGGGCAATGTTAGGGAAAGCGCCGGGGAGGGTGGATGGAAGTGATGTGGTGAGGAGGTGGGGCACCAAGCCTGGGCTGCAGACAGGGGTCTGTGGAAAGAGCAGAGGAAAGGCGTGTTTAGAATGTAGCAGGCCTGGGCATGCCCCGGGGGTATTACAGGGACAGAGGAGGCTCCCAGGTATCCCCTGGCTGCAGAGTGACCCCATCTCCTAGCTTTGGAAATGGGGCACCGGCACAGAATGACAGTGACTGGGAGCATGGGAGATTAGGATGCAGCCCTCCAAAGGTCATACGGGCATCCCTGCTGCTGCGATTCTGTCCCCAATTCAGACAGACAGAACATCTCCAGCTTCCTGAGTCTGCGAGAATTCCTGGACAAGTGTCATACTCTGCAGCTCACCAAGCAGGCCACCATCCTTCCGAAAGACGGTACCTCACGGTCTCTTTATTCTCCTGCCCTCATTCTGTCCCATTAGACAGCTGGTCCACGTAGGAGATGTGCATGCACGTGCATGTGCATGTGTGCATGCATGCATGTCTGTGTATGTGTGGCCATGTTGTCTGCAAAGTCAACTGTGAAGATGCCCAAATGTTCTCATCCCCCCCAGACCTGTGGGCTTCCTGTGAGCATTGGGTGCGCAGTGTCCCATGCAGACAGCGGTGGCTCCTACAATGTACAGACTCCAGCCGACACTCTCAGAGGAGGCTGCACAGCTCTACCCTCTCTAGAGTCCAGGGCAGCCAGGGCCAGGACCCTCGGATGGATTCCCGACAGAGGCGGCAGCCAGGCCTCTCAGCACCCTTGTTCTTGTCCACAGATTCCTGTGCACACACCATCCTGCCGTGACAGCCAGCCACCCTCTGCTCATCCCTTTGACTTGAGAGCCTTCCTGACCCTGGGAATGCTGTTCCAGATGGTGGCTGTGACATTCAGTGGCTTGTTCAGAGGTATCCCGTGACGGCAGGCCAGTGACTGACTGACTGCACAGAGCCCGGGCTGTGATGGCTGCTTGCATCCCCCCAATCCCAGCAAACTTCCACTGACTGTGCTCACGGCTTTCTCTTTGGTCCACCTGCCCTGGCAGTGTCCTGGGCTCCATTGGAGGCCAAGTCTGGCACTTTCCATCTCTTCACCCTGGGGAGGCCAAGCACAGACCACAGGCTCATCACACTCCCATTTTTTTCCTTTCTTTTAAAATGGGTTTATTTTGGGGGCTAGAGAGACGGCTCAGTGGTTAACAGTACATGTTGCAGAGAACTCAAGTTTAGTCTAGTCTCCAGCCTCCATATTGAGTGGCTCACAAATGCCTGTAACTCCAGCTCCAGGGGATCCAACAGCCTCTTCTGGCCTTTGTGGGCCCTGCACACACATGCACAACCTGCCCACATATACATATAATTAAAAATAAAAATCTTTTAAAATTTTTTATTTTCACATGTTCTTTTTCTGTTCTATTGTTTTGTTTTGTTTTTTCAAGACAGGGTTTTTCTGTGTAACAGCAGCTCTGGCTGTCCCGGAACTCCCTTGTAGACCAGGCTGGCCTCAAACTCACGGAGATCTGCCCGCCTCTGCCTCCCGAGTGCTGGGTGCCCAGGAGTGGTCATACAGTAGTTCTAGTTTCTGTTTTTAGGAGTGTCCATGCTGACTTCCACAGTGGCTGCAGCACCCCTCTTCAACCTCTGACCGATCAGCCATGTTTTGCTACAAGGAGCAGGGAGAGCAGGAGCTCCTCATTAGGAGGCCTCCTGGGCTGGCTCACCTGCTCGCTGGGTCAGCTTTCTGCTTTTCATGTAACCAGCATCACTGGCTTTCTCCTCCTCGTGGGTGTCTCTCCTCCAGTCCCAGGTATGAGCATCTTCTTCTGTGGCCTCCTCACACCAGCAGGCGTCCAGCCCCAGAATAACTAACTCCACCACCGGTGCCACCGGTGCTGAGCAGTCTTGTGTTGTCGATTTTCACTTCAAACCCACCATGTCGCCATGTGAGCAAAATGTTGGCACACTGACTCGGTTCTCTCCTTTCACGATGTGGGCCCTAGGACTCAGGTCATTGGACTTAGCAGGCAGCATCTTTATTTACTGAGCCACCCCTCTGACCTTGTAATACTGGCATGTAGAACGAGCAAAATTGCAGCAAGAATGAATTCCACCCTCCAGGAAATTCTCAGACGTGCCTCTAGGTCTTGCTGCCGACACCCAAAGACCATAGTCTGCCTCTGCCATTACAAGTGGCTTCGGTTTGTCGGGATGGGACATGCCATGCCTTCCGGGGTATGCTGCTTGGCGAAGTCGGGCCTCTTTCATTTAGCTGTGATGCTCTGAGACCCCATGCTGATGAGCACATGACCAGTTTTCCTCACTAGTGCTGGCTGCTGGGTGTTAACAGGCTGGACTTTGTGAGTAGCCTTTACACACAGTTAAGTCACACGGAGCCATTGAGGTGTTGCAGAGCGGAGCTGCATTTAGGGTTAGTTTGCCTCCATTGCTTAACATGATTGTTCTCACTGGCTACCCCGTCACCCAGGTGTGGGGACTGGGACAGAATCCGACTGTCTCCAACGGTCCCGAGGCTTGCTCTGTGATTGACTGGGTTTACTTAAACATTTTTGGCAAGAATACCAATAGCGAGTGACCTGTGACCAACCATGTCGATCGGCACAGGACTCTGTTTGTGCTGTTCACAGTCACGAGGCTTCTCCCTTGTAAGACACTTGCTCTCTGTGCTTTTCAGTTCATTACCTGTGTGTGTTCTGGTCACTGGCCTTTTGGCTCCAGGGCAGTTAGACATGATTTCTGGCTTCTGAATGAAAACAGAAGCCCAGGAGCCCAGACTCAGAGGAAGGCAGGTGATGTCAGGCTCCACTGTTTCCTGGGAAGGATCTAAAACTTACATGTGGTGGAAGGGTAGCAGCTGACATTGGGCATGGACCTACAGCCCTCCTGGGAAGGACCCAGGATTTAAGTATGGTGGGGTCCTGAGCACCCCTCTAAGCCTTTAGGTCCAGGAATGTCATAGGAAGCTGAGCTTGGGGTCCCATCTCTTCCTCTGATACCTTTGGTCCTTAATGATAGATGGTGGACAGGCAGAGCGAAGGACAGCCATGCCCTGACATTCGGCCTTAAAGATCTCTAGATTGCTGTTAAATTAAGGTGGGTAAGACTATCCTTACCAGGGGCCTCAGACTCCCAGGACAGATGCTTTCTACTGCTGGGCTTTTCCAGTGGTGGGGGAGAAGGAAGAGAATTGGGGATATGGGTGAGGAGAAGAGGGATGGGGAGGAGAAAGGGGAGGAGGGGGAGGAGAAGTGGGGAGATGTTGGCAAGAGGGAACCATGGAAGGTCCCAGAGGGGAGACATGAGTCAGTCAGCAGGTCTGGGTGCCTACATATGCCCCACAGGGTAGACTCAGAATCTATCCCTCTGCCCTTGAAAGTAGCCTCCTTTGAAGCAGCCAGCTGGATGGGGGCTGAGTTGGTCCCAAGTCCCATAGAGCCAGCCTTGCACATCCTTATGCCGTTTGCCGCAGCGGGACCTGGATCTCCTATGACCCTGGTGAGGTTAGATCTACCTCAGCGTCCTGGGAAGGGCTCACAGCCACTGTGGCCTCAGGAGCACCTTCGATGCCATTTCCCTGACTCAGGTCCCAGAGACAGTGGCAGAGCTGGGTTCTCCCTGCAGTGTGTGTGTGGCTGGAGAGAGAGCCATGCATCGTCAGGCCACAGGTGAGTCCTTAGATGAGCGGATATAATCATAATACCAGACCACATGCTGCCTGCTACTGCAGAGACAGGAATCGAATCCTTAGGCTGTGGTTTATTCGGAGAGACTAAGAGGGAGTCAAACGAAGTGGGTGTGCTGGAGGAACACTAGACTCCCTGGACTTGATGTGTGTGTGCCCTCCAGACCTCGAGAGGAAACACAGGAAGGGGAAAGCAACAGTGTCATAAAGCTCAGAGACAAGGCTGACCACCTAGACAGAAGGACAAGATTTTGGAATGAATATTGCCCCTGTCCTGGTGAGAGATAGCTCAGACAAGGCAGTCTCTCCTGATTGCCAGCTCTCCGAGTAAAGCACAGTTTAAAGAACCCATTACTGCCCTGCTCATTGAGCTGTGATGGACAGCAGGAGTTATTGCATTCCAGTGACACATATGGGTGAACCTATGCTTGATTGTATGTAACATGACCGATGACGGGAGGGGGGCAGGTGTCCCCTCAGTGTCCATGTGAAGCTCTGGCTTGTAGTGGATAATGAGGAGAAGGACCTTTGGGAGGTTTCTGTTGGATGAGGCTGGGAAAGTGGGTTCTTATGATGGGAATGAATCAGTGCGCTGCCACATGGGGACACAGTGAGACGACACCCTGCCAACCGGGAGGGGACTTCCTTCAGAATTCCAGCATGTGGAAGCCCTCTTGGACTATCACCTCCAGAACTTTGAGACACAAATGCTGTTTAGGGACCCTTGGCTATGGCATCCCCAGCTGATGAATCTACATACACGAACCCACCTTAAACCCACAAACTCTCAGCTTTTCCTGGGGCTCAGTCTCTGAGGGGAGAACACTCTTGGACAGCGTCGTCCCACTGGCCATTCTGAGTGTGTGTGGGATGATGAAAACCCTTCCTGTGGGAAGGTGGAGGAACTTGGGATGACAGAGGGAGCCTCACTCACAGGCCTGGACACTGTGTTCTGATGGAGGAGGCGTAATGACTGCTCGGTGACAGAGACAAGCTTTATTTCGAGCTCAGCCCACAGGTCCAGGGCCTCCGGGATCTCTTCCTGCTTCCTAGATCAATGTGTCCCCCTGATTCCCACCCCCACCACCTTGCATGTCTGCTTTTCTGAGTGAGAAGCTAGACAGACTAGTCTCAGTTTCTTGAAAGCCCTGGCTGGGGTTTCTGCATTTCTTTTTGTAGTTAAGCCACAGGGCAGGAGCAGGTCTCATTGACTTCTGCAGAAATAACTATAAAAGTGAGTGGCCACAGACAGCCACTGACAAGTTTGCACACATACATACACAGCAGTGCATGCACCCATATTCATGTGTGCATTGCACCCTGACAAACAGCTGCATTAGCACATATGATTTATAGGCAGAGAATGCAGAGCCTATAGAGTGAACACATGCTCTAGCATATATATAAAATGCACACACCCCATCTTGTGCACAGAGCACACTCACAGTGGATCACATACCTGCATGCATACTCCAGATATATGCATATATGCAGAATTTACATACATGCACCTGGACACCTACACAGGCACATGTATATACACGGTAACCATGCATCATGATATATGCATATATGTAATATACACATTCATTCACATGCATACATATTCATCCATACACATATATGTACGCATATAATGCACATACACTCCTGCTTGCCCCATCTCTAGCAGAGTCTACCATGTTAGCTTGCAATGGAGGAGGGGCTGTCCAGTGCCCCTGCCCTTTTCATAAACACTGGATGTCTGGAAGGTTCTGTTTTCCAATTATAATCAACACTCTGTTGGGTTGTGGAGGTCTAGGTTGGGGTAGCGGGTAATAGGGAGCATCTTGGTGCCCAGTGGCCCAGAGCCACAGGCTTGGTCAGTCTTCCTCTAGTCCCAGAAGGTCCCTCCATGGGCCCAGGTACCAAGGAGACCCAAGTCTCTGATGATCCAGCGACTGACACCATCTGTTAGGAAACATTCCTCCTCTTTGCTGAGGGGGACGCCTGACAGCTGCACAGAGCCAGAAGCAGGCTGAGGAGCCTCAAGGGAGGGAAACCACAGCAGGAAGCCTGATGGTGTCAGCAGTGGCCGTGTCAGAGGAGCAGCAGATGACATGGACTTCGGGCTGTCAGCCCACCAGGAGGAAAATCCCTGATGGGTGAATCTCGGATAGACAAGGCCCCGAGTCCACAGACTCCAGAATGTCTCTTGTTTCTGCTGTGTCTTTACATGTCTGCTGCTGCCATCTTTCTCTAGTGTCTGGTATGGTGTGAACGGGTGTGGGGAGATCCCCACTGCCTGTAATGTAGTGAGTTTACCTCATGGAAACATCTCGCTTTACTGGGCGTTTTTACCTGTGGATTATTGTGAAGATGATTTCTTCCTAAACTGTACTGTCTAATTGATAATAACGATGTTAGTTTAGTTTTGATGATATAAAGTAAAACAAGTGTCACACAGCTAGAACAGGAGTTTCTTTTCTTTTTTTTATAATCTTTTTTATTTAAAAAATTTTCTTTCCTTTTACATACCAACCCCTGTTCCCCCTCTCTCCTCTTCTTCTGCTCCCCCCACCTACCCCCATCCCACCCATGATTTTCTATTGAGGAGCTGTATAGACTGTGACTGAGGTTAATGATTCAGAAAAACAATTGAGTCCCAGTAGCCCAGATAGTTTAAATTCTTCTACTGTTAATGTTGGGAGATGTGTTCACAGGTTTCAGAGTGCATCAATGATGAAAAAAAGCTTTGAAAATAAAGTTAAACTAAGATGTTTTATTAAATAGCTTTGAGGTGAAAAACCCAAGACAACCTAAAGTTTTAGAAAGGCACATAGTTAAATGAGGAACTCGTTAAGGTCAGGGAACAAGAACAAAGCAGCCCAGTTATTATTAGCTGATGTACCTTCCTTGCTAGGGTTGGTTGATGATCAAAGGTGAGGATTAATTATTCCTTAGACCTATTTCTGCCTTCAATCTCCTGATACAAAAAACTATTGATGAGTGGGTATGCACCCTAAAGATTTAAAGTAGAGCTGACTGATTGTTTTTCATGTAATGAAAGTTTAGGTTTGTGATTCCTTTAAGATTCCTTATAAGATTACCTTTCAAGATAAATAATAAAGTGATTGGTCCTTTCTTTGTAACTGCAATATGCAGCCTGCCAAACAAAAGAATTGGCTGAGGAAAAATACCCTCTGCTTGCTCTTATTCTGTTAACCTGTAACAAGTTACTTAGATGTAAATGTATGTGGGTTCTTGGGATGGCTTTGTTTTAATCATGTAAAGAAGATGAAAAACACATTTTTACTTTTATTCATTATAATCATTCATTTGAAAAATAGAATGTAACCACAATGTAATTCATAGATTGCCTGAAAGACTTTGTTGGGGTATACAAGCTGTAGAGAAGTATACAGTAGAAGAATAAAGAAATCATCAAGAGCGTGTGTGTCTTTTTCCCTAACCCCCTCAGATTAAAAAAAAAGTCACAGTCCACGGACTCTGTGGATTTCCCTTTGAGCCCTGCGAAGCTGGAGGCTGCCCCCGCTACCCAGGCAGTGGTAGTCACAGATGTGGGGATGAGGTGTTAACTGTCCGGGGCATGAACCAGAGTGACTGGCCAGCCACTGCAGGGGGTCCCGGGCTGCAGAAAGCAACCCTTAGTACCTGGACTGTTCCAAACAAAAGAAATGCACATCTCCAGACTCTGAGGCAATAACTAGGGTCTCAGGACTGTGCTCTGTTGTAGGGTTCTAGGGAAGGTCCTTTGGGCTTCTCCCAACTCCTGGTGATGTCAGCAGGGTCCTCTTGCCAGGGTTATGTGGAGACCTCCTGGGTGAGCTGGATGACCTTGAGTTGGCAATGAAGACTGACAGCCTTTCCGCACTTCTGGGGCTTTCAGGGCTGATTCATTTGCCTCCTGGGAATGCACTCCCTGGAAGGCAACCACACCCAGCTGAGGATTTTAATTCTTGGAGTAGGAACTTTAGGTGCAGTTTTGGAAATGACCACTGGGGGCATCACTGTCTACAGTGCTCAATGGATGAGAGGAGTCAGGGAAGAGCCCTTAGGGACATTCTGTGTATCTGCCTCACTTAAAGGGACCTTTATCTCTAGCATTCCAGAGTAGGGTGGGCCTCTCACAGGTGGGAGGCCGCTCCTGGCATGTACACAAAGGCTACGTGCCATTGTTCAGGGTTAGAGCCGGAAAGGAGGGGTGTGACCTTGGGGTCATCAGGGACAAAGGCTACCAGGAATCACCCATACTTAAATGTCAACGATTGAATTGATGTATGAATGCACTGGGTCACTATGGTGAGATAATTTTTGGTTTTGTTTGTAAACATTTACGGGTGGATCTTCAAGTTCATGTCAGTTAACAACACAGTGCTGTCAAGACCCTGGAGAAATGGAGACCCTCAGTCTTTAGATGTGGGACTGTGAGATGGTACAGTCACTGTCCAAGCAACCTTCCATCTCTCCAAATGTCAGGATGGAGAGGGATCCTGTAACCGGGCAAGTCTGTACCTAGGAGCACAGATACTGAGAACAGACGTCCACATGAAAATGGGTCTGTGAAGGTCCACAGCAGCATGGTGGAATCTGTGCTGATGTCTGTCAACTGAAGAGCAGACAGACGCATGAAAACCTAGAAATGAAGATCCACAGTAGCACATTTCCTAAAAATCTCATGATGCAATCCCTGCTTGTCAACTGAAGAGCAGATGAACACACATGGTCTGTTCTTTGGCTGGGGGAGGGGGAGGGCTTCACCGAGCCACAGAAAGGAATGGAGTTCTGACACACGCTAAACATTCATAGGTCTGGAAAATGCTCAGGGCAGGAAGACAGTCACAGGAGCCACAGCCTCCGGCTTCCATCTCTGTGACAGGGCGCACACAGCTGGAGGCTCCTGGCAACCAGAGCTTCAGGCTGTGAACCAGCTCCAGGCTTTTCTTCACAAGAAGACTAAGCCAGCTGAAGACAGAATGACTGACTCTCCAGAGATGCAGAACATGGAATAATTGTATGATACCCACTTCCCTGTGGAAGAGCCAAGCCAGTGGGAGCCAGCACTGCATGGATATGAGGTTGGCTCTCCACAGGTACAGATAACTGTGTAAAGCAGATCCATTTCCCCATAGGGGAGCCAAGCCAGTGGGAGCCAGCACAGCACTGACATGAGGTTGGCTCTCCACAGGTACAGATAACTGTGTAATGGAGACTCACTTCCCTGTGGAAGGGCCAAGCCAGTTGAAACCAGAGTGA
>CABHPQ010156541.1:0-34365 GCA_902168405.1 Peromyscus aztecus | reverse complement strand
AAGAAAGAAAGAAAGAAAGAAAGAAAGAAAGAAAGAAAGAAAGAAAGAAAGAAAGAAAGAAAGAAAGAAAGAAAGAGAAAGAGAGACAGAAAGAAAGAAAAAGAGAGACAGACAGAGACAGAAAGACAGACAGAGAGAGAGACAGAAAGACAGACAGACAGAGGAAAGGAGAACCTGAGACTGGGGAAGAGAGTTGGGCATGGTGTGTGAACTCACAATAGATGCGCCAACCCGAACATGATCAAGCCAGTCAAAATTCCAGCATGATTACTGTAGGGGATCCTGAGGCCCCACCCCCACCTGAGGAACTCTTGGTAGTTGATGGCTGCTGAGGGAGAGACATTTGTCTTTGGGGGTGTGGTCACTGATGTTACCCATGTTCCAGTGGATAGCTCCACACCCATGACCATGTGAACAGCATTAATTAGGCTCAATAGGTTATTTAAAAATAGAATAAGAAAAACATGAAGCTGGGAAGGAGATATGTAGGAGCAGGCAAAGGGAGTTTGGGACAGGAGTGGGTATGATCAAAATACATTGCATACATGCATGAAGTTTTCAAAGAATAAATTAATAGGTTTTCTGTAGCCTAATAATAGGTTTCTCCAATGACACAGTAAGCCAGATCAAGTAGAACTGAAAAAGTAGAAGAACAGGTTTATTTGAGCAAAGCAACTCCCAGGTGAGATCTTCAATCTGAGATTGAGGCCAGGAAATCACACACTAGAACTAAAGTAGGGAGTTTATATAAGTTGTATACAAAGGGTGATGATGTGTCTGCCACAAGCTTGGTTTATGCCTATGTATGGTCAAAAGCTGAATGCTTTAGGCAGGGACTTGGCCGCTGGCAACTTCAGGGGAGGTACAGCCATAGCCACTAAGAATGTGGAACTGCGTTTTTCTTGTGGGCTGCAAGAATATATTATACAGATTCAGCGGGATATTAAAGCTATACATAGAAATTTCAAGATATTTTTCTAGAGAAAGCCATTTATTGTAGCATGAATCTTAAAAGTTCTTATTAATAAAATCAAACCTCAGCCAGGTATTGGGGCGAACACTGGAAGGTCAGAGAGACAGATCAAGCCACAGCTATCTCACCTCGCTGGATCCTCAGCTGGTCTTGCTTCCTCAGACTGGAAGCCTCTATCTCCTCATATCCGAATGATTCTCAGCTGAACTGCTGCTAGAAGCCTGAATGCTTAACCAGCCCAATGCTTCTCCAGGGCAAATGCCTCTCCAGGGCAAATGCCTCTCCAGGGCAAATACCTCTAGTTTCTGGTCCTCCCGCCTTAATTTATCATGGAATATTTGGTGTTATTCAGTTTTTAATATTTCAGCTGTCTATGAAATTCTTGTGTGCCCATATACTATTAGACCATATTGGCAAACAGTGTAAGCTTCTCAGATGCTGATCCTCTCTCTAGGTAACTAACTCCCTCACAGAGCCTAGGAGACAAGCAGGCTGTAGATGCATAGCTTTGCTTCTTACGCAAGTGAAGCTCAGACCATCCCTTGCCTTCAGGCCTAGTGGCGTTCCCAGAGCAACTGACTCAGCACAAAGGAGGTTTTTGCATCTCCGGGTGGAGTGAAGAGTGAGGCAGAATTCCTGGGGGCAGAGAGTCACGTGGCTGGGAGAGAAAGAACACGGCAGTTTCTGTAGATGCTAGACAGAGCCACATGGCTGGAGAGAAGAGAGAAAGGCAGAGATTCTGTAGATGGTAAGGCAGATCTCTTGTAGAGTTTTCTCAAAGCCAGGAGTAAGGAGCAAGGTAAGAAAGGTGCAGGATGAAGGAACAGAGGACGAAGATGAGGTCAAAAGCATAGGAGCTTACTGAAACTATGAGGACAGGAAAACTGGGCACAGAGAGGAGCTCTGTGTGTGTGAGGACAGAGCTGAAGCTGTACAGATAGAATTTTGTGGCCGGGCGGTGGTGGCGCACGCCTTTAATCCCAGCACTCGGGAGGCAGAGCCAGGTGGATCTCTGTGAGTTCGAGGCCAGCCTGGGCTACCAAGTGAGTTCCAGGAAAGGCGCAAAGCTACACAGAGAAACCCTGTCTCAAAAAACAAAACAAAACAAAACAAAAAAAAAAAAACAAACAAACAAAAATAAATAAAAAAAGAATTTTGTCATAGAGGAATAAAGTAAACAGACAAAGAGCATGGTGTACTTAGATTCTTTCCCCGAAGACAATTCTCATCATTCATGGTTTCTCTTCTGGGCCCCTAGTCCATTAATAATATTTGAGAGTTTTTTTTGGTGCCTTCCCTTTGTTTGGAGATTCTCTGAGTGGGCAGGGTTTGGAGAGAGAGAAATAGGAATGGGGCTTTCTGGATCATGCAGGGACAAGCTGGAGGTTACAACTGAACATAAATACTAATTTAAAAATGGCAAAAAGCAACATGATATGGTACACTAGGAAAACACATTGCCTACATAATGTCCCTGCCAAAAATGACTAACAGAAAACAAACCTCAGAGAAATTTGACCTGTTCTCTTTGAAAGTATCAACCAATGTCATAATAGAGAAGCCAAGGCTATGAGGTGGTTTCAGGGGTTGAAGAGATGTGACAGCCAGAGGTAACACATGATGCCTGTGGACTGAGGCAATATTTATTTGCAAAACATAGATTACAATATTTTAGAGATGTTAATTTCCCTAATTAAATATACCATAGTTACACAAAGAATATCCTTGCTCTTAAGAAATTTGCACACAGGCCGGGTGGTGGTGGTGGCGGCGGCTCACACCTTTAATCCCAGCACTCAGGAGGCAGAGGCAGGCGGATCTCTGTGAGTTCGAGGCCAGCCTGGTCTCCAAAGTGAGTTCCAGGAAAGGCGCAAAGCTACACAGAGAAAACCTGTCTTGGAAAAAAAAATTAAAAAAAAAAGAAATTTGCACATTATCTTGTGGGGGGGGGGGGTTGAGATGAGTTTAGGTGTAACCTAGGCTGGCTATGAACTTCTGATTCTCCTGGTTCAGCCTCCTGTGTTCTGAGATTACAGGTGACTGCTATGTGTAGTGTGATGGCTATTCTTGGTTGTCAATTTGACTTTATCTGAAACGATACAGTCACAACCCAGAAATGGAAGGCATACTGACGATCCGCCATGTGTGTGAAAAAAACAAAAACAAAAAACAAAAAAGAAGAAGAAGGAGGAGGAGGAGGAGGAGAAGAAGAAAAGAAGAAGAAGAAGAAGAAGAAGAAGAAGAAGAAGAAGAAGAAGAAGAAGAAGAAGAAGAAGAAGAAGAAGAAGAAGAAGAAGAAGAAGAAGAAAGGGCAGGTCTCATGACTATCAACAAAAAACATGGCGTATCAAATTGCAGTAAGACTAAGCATCTCCCCATGTACTAAGACTGGGCAAGGGCTAGAGAGATGGTCCAGGGGTTAAGATCACTGACTGCTCTTCCAGAGAATCCGGGTTCAATTCCCAGCACCCACATGGCAGCTCACAACTGTCTGTAATTCCAGTTCCAGGGGACCTGACACCCATGGCAAAACATCAATGCACATTAAATAAAACTAAATAAATTTAAAAAAAGAAAAGACTGGGCAAGGCAACCCAATATGAGTAGGGTCCCAAAAGCCAGTAAAAGAGTCAGAGACAGCCCCTGTTCCCATTGTTAGGAGTCCCACAAGAGGATCAAGCTATACAACTGTAACATATATGCAGAGTGCCTAGGTCAGTCTCATGCAGGCTCCCTGGTTGTTGGTCAGTCTCTGTGAGCCCCTGTGAGCCCAGGTTAGTTGATTCTGTGAATTTTCTTGTGATGTCCTTGATCCGTCTGGCTCCTACAATCCTTTCTCCCCATCTTCTGCAGGATTCCCTGAACTCCACCTAATGTTTGGCTGTGGGTCTGCATGTTTCTATCAGTTGCTGAATGATGTCTCTCTGATGACAATTGGGCTAGGTACCAATCTGGTCAAAGAACATGGCCAGTTCAGGCTACGTATGTATCTGCTATTGCTAGGAGTCTAAGCTAGGGATGTTCTGTATGGCAAATGTGTTGCTAATAAAACACTGATTGGCCAGTGGCTAGGCAGGAAGTATAGGCAGGACTAACAGAGAGCATTAAAAGAACAGGAAGGCAGAGGGAGTCTCTGCCAGCCACCGCCAGGACAAGCAGCATGTGAAGATGCCAGTAAGCCACGAGCCACGTGACAAGGTATAGATTTATAGAAATGGATTAATTTAAGATATAAGGACAGTTAGCAAGAAGCCTGCCATGGCCATACAGTCTGTAAGCAATATAAGTCTCTGTGTTTACTTGGTTGGGTCTGAGCGGCTGTGGGACTGGCAGGTGAGAGAGATTTGTCCTGACCGTGGACCAGGCAGGAAAACTTTAGCCACAGTCTTCCTTATAGATTCCTAGGATACTGCAGACTATCGGGGTCCAGCCCCTCGATAGACTTCACCCAGAGTTCCAGAAGAGACGCTACTGGTGGCAGATTAATCTGAGGGGTTCACTAATAAATCTACGTACACAATATTTTTTTTGTTGTTGATTTTGTTTGTTTTTCGAGATAGGGTTTCTCTGTGTAGTTTTGGTGCCTGTCCTGGATCTTGCTCTGTAGCCCAGGCTGGCCTCAAACTCACAGAGATCTGCCTGGCTCTGCCTCCCGAGTGCTGGGATTAAAGGTGTGCACCACCACTGCTCAGCATACACGATATTCTTTAGTCCATACACTTTATTCTTCTGAGTCAGTTCTCTCTATGGCTTCTATTTTGCTCTCTCAGCTCCTTTCTTGCCTGATTCCTCTCTACATTTATATGCTGTTCCCCCTATGCGCTATCTTAATTCCTTCATCAAATTCTGCCCCATCTAGGTTCTCAACCATCTAGTTCTTTCCCATCTTAGCTCCTCTTCATCCTTAGTTCCTCTCTATTATCTTCTAAGTTCCCTCTCTCATTCTTTGCCATCCAGCTCTTTCCCATCTCCTTAGTTCTTCCCGTCTTATTCTTACCCACCTAGTTCTTCCCCATCTGGCTCTTCCTCGTGTCCATCTCTTTCCTCTAGTACTCTCTTCTAGCCCTCCAACTGAGTTCTTCTCTAATCTAGTTCTTCCCCCATCTCAGTTTGTTCCTCTCCAGTTCTTACCCATCTAGTTCTTCCATTCTCTTTTTTCTTCTCTGTCCTTCCTCTGAAAATAAAACTGCCTTTTATCCCTTTGGTCCTTATCTCTCCAAGCTATCTCTGCTCCTGACGGTTCTGGCAGGGTGGGGGAAGTGTGCTCCTTCGCTAGGCAACTTGGCTAGCCAACAGCTAGATGTCCCTGTAAGTAGGAACCCTTTAGTTCTGAGTTAATTGTTAAGGGTGGATCTAAAACTAGAGATAAGACTTTGGAAAGGAGAAAGCTAAGCTTAATTAGCACATACATCCTCCAGGCCTTCTCAAACAGATAGTCTAGAGGCTTAAGTCTGTTCTTAGAGAGTACAGAGGTATCTCTGATGAGATACTTTCGTCCCTCCAGGGATGGTCCTGGCCAGATGCTGCTAATGACAATAATTACAGAAAGGCCTGAAATTAGGGATCCTGGCTGCGTTACTTAACTGAAGGTTATCTAAATATTCCTTTAGTAGAGGGGAAATCGTGCCCAATGAATGCTGGAAAAGCTACAAGAGCACACAAGAAATTCATAGCAGGAAACAGCTGATAATCAAAAGCCAATATCACCAAGACTCCTTGAGCTGGGGAAGGCCCTTGGCTTCTTCCAGGTATTAGCTTATCACAGCTGAAATCCCACTTCACATATTTTTTTCAGCTTGCAGCACTGGGAGATTCCCTTGAGCCAGGTTTTTATCTGACCCCAAAATGCATCCCTCTTTCCAGAAGTCTCTTTCAGTACTCCCCACCCCCACCCCAACCTGATCATGTTCAACTTGGACAGCCACTTTGGAAGTCAGTGTGGCAATTTCTCAGAAAACCAGGAATCAACCTACCACAAGACCCAGCTCTACTCTTGGACATATACCCAAAGGAGGCTCAACCATACCACAAGGACACTTGCTTGACTATGTCTATAGCAGCTTTATTTGTAATAGCCAGAACCTGGAACCAACCTAGAGGTCCCTCAACTGAGAAATGGATAAAGCAAATGTGGTATATTTACACAATGGAGTATTACTCAGTTGTTAAAAACAAGGACACCAGGAAATTTGAAGGCAAATGGATGGAACTAGAAAAAAATCATCCTGAGTGAGGTAACCAAGACCGAGAAAGACAAACATGGCATGTACTCACTTCTTAAACCCTTCTCTGCTTTCTTTTTAAATTCTAGAGGTCTTTTTGTTTGTTTGGTTTTGGGTTTGGGTTTTTTGTTGTTGTTGTTGTTTTTGGTTTTTGGTTTGGTTTTGTTTTGTTTTGAGACAGGGTTTCTCTCTGTAGCTTTGGAGCCTGTCCTGGAACTCACTCTGTAGACCAGGCTGACCTTGAACTCACAGAGATCCACCTGTCTCTGCCTCCTGAGTGTGCCACCACCACCCAGCTCCAGAGCATTTTTAGAATCATCTTTCTATATAGTTTATCTAATTTACTCACTCTGTGAGACTGGCTGTGTTCAGGCTGGTCTTAGTCTCCTGAGAATGTGATCCTCCTGCTTCAGCCTCTTTGGGGGTTGCCGACCCACCCACCTTCAGTTCACTTATTTCAATAAGTTCCCCATTTTTCCGACCAAAATAGAAACTGTGACAGGCACAGTATCTAGTACACAGGAAGGGGTGTGTGTGTGTGTGTGTGTGTGTGTGTGTGTGTGTGTTCTGAATTAAAATAATATGGAAAGCAGGAAATTAAGGAGGGTCTTTGAGAAATCTTACTTTTGCTCAAGTGTAACTAAATACAGTGGATAATGAGAAAACTCCTTATAAAATACGGATAATCACACTCATCTTTCATTTCTTACAAACTTTAATCAAGGAAGGACAGAAAGACACCTTTCTTCCCCCTCCCCTTTCTGCTGGAGACTGAACCCAAAACCTCATGTATAGGCAGGAGCACTCAGCACTGAGCCACATGAAGAGGACTCTCCCCATTCACTGGATGGAGAAAGCAGGGCCCTGGAAGCTTGTCTCAGTTAAGCTTCCAAAACACACATGCAGTTAGATTCTAACTAATGTGCTGCCAAACACCCTTTCTGGTAAATTGGAATGTCCAGGTACATTCAATTTTAACTGATGTGCTGCCAAACACCCTTTCTGGTAAATTGGAATGTCCAGGTACATTCAATTTTAACTGATGTGCTGCCAAACACCCTTTCTGGTAAACTGGAATGTCCAGGTACATTCGATTTTAACTGATGGAACTGTCAAACACTCTTTTCTGGCAAATCCCACAGTCTCCATAAACAACCACTCTTCCAAAGCAGCTAAGATTCCATATACATTGACACTGTGCTAAATATGAAAACGACCGTATTATCATCTCAAAGCACCCCGATTTACCTCTGTAAATCCCATTCTTCTCTGTATCAGCTCCACTGGCCTTGCCTTGAAAGGTATAAACAATTCTCCAAACCAGGATCTTGTGTGAACAGGGTCACAAGGCGTCCAATGTCACAGAGACACTAGAAGAGGGACTGAGCCGCCTGACCTCTTACCTTGGGAGTTTCACATAGGGTGAGGCACATTTTTCAGTAAGTGTTTACAAATAGAACACACACAGACACAGATACACAGACACACACACACACACACACACACACACACACACACACACACACGTACTTCCCACCCATAGAAGGCTGAGGAACCCCCAACAATCGAGGTGATGACATTTATCCCTACAGGCTAGAGCTGAGACAGAGACCAGTGTACGTAAGGCAATAATAGCTAGACAGATCATAGGAGACCCAGAAGGGAAGAGATCCAGCAAGGCAGACGTGTTTTCCTAAGGCCTGGGTGGGTGGCATGGTCCTGGGGTTGAAGGCACATTCCTGGAGCAAGACCCCTGCACGCAGGAAGGAAGGAATTTTCTCTGGCACCAACAGTGATGATGAAGTTTACTGATTCAAATCATCATGAATCTAGGGAAAGGAAGGAGCTTTAATATGAAAATCTCTTCTAGTTTCTTGCTCACAGGGGAGTTGGCAGCTTATCACTCTTTTTCAGTCTCTCCAGCTCTCGGCTGAGTCAGGAGCTTGGGTAGGAGAATAAGAAAGACTTGGCAACAGAAGGGTAGTGAAGGCTGGAAGAAGAGCCCCAGGAGTCGGGGTCACGTGCTGTGGGTTGGCCTCAGGAGGTGGATGAGTTTCCTGCAATGTCTGGCAGAGGCAGGCCTGGTGCTGCTGTTCGGCAGTAACTGGTTCCCCAAAGAGAGCAAGGCTAATTTCTCACTGGCACCCAGCGACACCAGCACCTGTGGCATAGGAAGCAAATGGCAGAATATGATGTAAGGGTGAGAAATGGTGGTGTTGGCACATGCAAGGGGTTCCCCTTTAACCAAGGAAAGAGAAATGGCCTTTTGGGGACTTGGGATAGACTGATCAAGACAAGAAATCGCAAGAGCTATGAACCAATAAGACCCAGGTATTTATTTGCACTCTCTTTGATACTGGCCATAAAATCAATGCACCAGGTGACCCAGTTACTTGTCCCTGGTAAGAGGTTGAGGAAAGCAGCAGTAACTGACAGGAGGCCTGAACATCTGCTTCCCAGTGGGTCCCGCATCTCCGACCAAGCATCTCTTTTGTTGTTTCCCCACATGGATTGTGGGAAACTCTTTTAGTGCCTGCACCACCCTGTCAAATGCCTGTGGTTCTAATGCCACCACACTAACCGATTCTGCTCTGTGATCTCTCAGATGTGTGACTCCCCCTGAGTTCTTTAGAGACTCAACATGAAGCAGAAGAAGCAAACTAAGATAGTATTGGGTGAGTATGGGCTCTAGACCCAGACTGGTGAGTTCAAAAGTCCAGTCTCACCCGGCAGCACTGTAACCTGGACAAGTCACTAAATTATTTATGCTTCCGTTTCCTCGCCTACAAAATGAGCGTAATAACAGCTTAAACTAGATACCAAGGTGAAATGTTTAGCGCGGCACTAAAAACAAAAGCAGTTGGCAGCTTCATGGCCTCAGTATCTTCTGGTTCCCCCATGCTATGATTCTTGGGATCTCAGGCATGTCCTAGCCCAGTGGAGCCTTCCAGATCCCTTCCCTTCTCTAGGGTGGGAGAGGGAAAAGAGAAACCCATCTCCATCGTACTGTCTTGGAGTTTCTTACACCCAGACAGGGCCATATTTGGCATTTCTAGGTATTGTAGGTCCTCACAAACTACATCGGAGAAATGCTCTGACCTGCAGGGCCTTTGGTCATCATGGCTCCTGAGTCCCGTGGCTTTACCTGATGAATACAGGACTCTTGTCGGAGGCTCCGAAGAGCAATGAGGGCGGCCTCCTTGACAGTTGGCTGAGGGTCTCCACATGCCATTTCTAGGAGCCGCTGGGGTACTTGGCACTGTAATAGCTCCTTGCCCAATCCTTCAGGTCCCAGATTGCCCAGAGCTGATGCAACATTGCGCCGGATACCATCCTGAGGATCTCCAAGCAGCTGGGTCAAACTGGGCACTGCAGCTGCCAGGGCAGGTCCCAAGGGACCAGCCTGGTAGGCCGCATTGCCCACAGCAAAGCTGGCACTGCGTCGCACGGCAGGGTCCTTGTCTCCAAGTCCTAGCAGCAGAAGGCTGAGCAGTCCTGTCTGGCTCTGCAGCGCCCCACGTAGGGCCATGCTGTGTTGTAATAAGTGTCCCAGAAGCCCATAAGTACGGACCCTCACGGTGTTCTCTGAGTGGCCCAGGAGGCTACGCAATGGCCGATAGGATTCATCAGAGCCAGCCAGGAGCTCCTGGACAAAGGACAAGTGGCTGGGAGATAGTACCCGGGCTGTGTGGGTCAACAGGGACAGAAGGTCAGAAATCATGAAGGGCTGGTCACTCAGTAGAACAATAGAGAGGAATGAGATGATGGTCCTAGAAGAGGTAGCCACTGTGTCCACAAACTGCTTGAGAGAGGTGGGATCCATGAGGGCCAGGCGTGTAAGCAGACCAATGGGCAGTTCTGCTTGTAACAACGGAAGGTGGTGGCAGCAGACCTGTGAGAAATCAGAGTTCAGGTAAAGGAGTCCAGGAGAGGGAGAGGAACATTGCAATGGGGAATGGGCGAGAGAAATATCGAGCCAAGGAGAGAACTGTCCTGGGCAGCAGAGCCTCACCCCATAGCACAACCCATGAAACCCATGTGGAGCTCGAGAGCAGGGCCTTCCTACACTCACACCTGGCTCTGCAAGGGCACAATTTTCTGCCTCCAGAAATCCAAGGAATACTGCCAAAGAATGCCAGGGCAGTAATTCCTGACCAAGGAGCTAAGCTGCAGTGCCTGGCCTCCTGACTGAGTTCCAATAGAACCAGACAAGAGACCAGTGGACAGGGAAGACCTTAGCCCAGCTTCAGCTGCATGTCTCTGTCTGGGTCTGAGTGCTGCCTCCACTCCAACACTTTGATCAAGCCAGATGCCCTACTCTTTGAGGGCCTAGGAGAGCCCTGGGGCTATTGGGATGTGAGTCAGAAGATACAACATTGGCCATCTTCCTTTCCCACCATCGCACCTGAATAACTTCGCCAAGTACCTGCAGCAGGTAGATTGCAACTTCTGAGTCCCTGAGGTCGGCCAAGATGCCTACAAGGAGGTCAGCATCCACATCCAGGGCAAAAGGGAAGCAAAGCAGCTGGCACACGGAGAGGACCACGACAGGGAGGAACTCGGGCCCCTGAGGCCTAGGAAGGGAGCAAACCAGGGGACCCTTTACGACTCTTCCCTCCCTCATGTCCACGCCCCCAGCTCCACTCTCCCAATCTCAGCAACTCCTCAGGTTCCCAGCCTGATTCTTACCCCACTTCTAGCCTTACAGCTCAAGCTGTCAGCTCCTTCTCTCCTGCCCCCACCTCTACTTCCCCTTGTTGGCTCTGACTCTGAGTCTCCTGTTTTTCTAGCTCAGACTCACGCTTGGCTCAGGTGATGCAAGAAGCTGGGGGAAAGCAGGTGCTTCAGGGTCAACATGAGGATGCTTCCATGCTGGGACAGATGGCTCAGGCATAACTGGGGCTCCTGGGTGAAGACGGCCATGGCCAGGCTCAGCAAGGCTGCCATGCCTGAAGACAACAGAGAAGGCAGGCCTAGTGAAGCAAGCAAGATGCCCAGCTGCCCCGATCACCCAAGGATCCCATAACCTGTCTGGTCCTTTCTGTCCCCCATGATAGTCTCCGACACCCTCTCTGCACATAGTAGGGGTACTTATCTTGGGCTAACCCAGTTCTAAGCTGCCTCCTTTTGAAAAGGGACCTCTACAAACAGAGCTATGCTAAGAGAGAGACACCTTGGGGTGAAATCAGTGTCCAGTCTGGCTCTAGGCTGGGCGGACTTGATAGTGACAGATCGTCTTCCTGTACAGTCACCTCCTCAGGTAGCCTCAGGGCCATGGAAAAGCGGTGCCACAGAATGGTCCACACCTCGGAAGCAGCCACGTCCCTGGTCAGGCCAGGCTTCCCCTGTTGGAGAGGAGGATATGCAGAAGTCAGGGGTCCAAACTCCTTTGGTCATCTTGTCCCTAACCATACAGGGAAACAGTCACTGAAATCATTCCTGCTGTCTTCCTACATGATATTTCTGTATTTTCCTCCCTTTCCTTGCCCATTTCCCCCTTATCATCCCTCCTTCCCTCCGTCCTTCCCTCCCTCCTTCTTTGTAGGAAATGGCATCTTATTATGTATTCAGGCTACCTTCAAATTTATGATCCTCCTGCCTCAGCCTCTCAAACCCTAGGACTGTAAGTCTACCACACCCAGCTTATGTTCCTTTCCTATCATGACTTAACCCAATCTCTCAACCTACGAACGTGCCCATTGAAAGCCAAGAAATTATCCTTTTCAGATCAGCTCATGTCAAGGCCAAGTTGTGTACAAGTTTTTTGTTTGTTTGTTTTTGTTTTTTGTTTTGTTTTTGTTGTTTTGTTTGTTTGTTTGTTTGTTTGTTGTTTTTTGGTATGTTGAGGCAGGATCTTATGTACTTCAGGCTAGTTTCAAACTCACTAAGTGGCCAAGGCTGGCCTGGAACTCCTTGATCCTCCTATCTCTGAGTGAAGAAAAATTTTATCTAAACAACAATAATAAAAATCCATAAACCCAAACCCCAAATCCAGACCCCAGAGAAGCTGCTTTTCTCCCCAGATCCCTGGGGCAACACAGCTGAACAGCTCACTTCAGTGTCCTGTTGAGGGTGGGGGGTCGGCGTGGGGATCAGGCTAGTATAGTTAACAGCAGGGTGGGGGGATAGGCAAGCATGGGCTGCTTCTTCATTTCTATCATCCAGTGGCTCTGAAATATGCCCAGTTCCCCTCTCGGCTTCTCACCTATCTCACGGCACACCTGTACCTGAATAAGGAGCTGGAGCAGAAGGATGAGGAGACCATCATAGAAGCCACAGCTACACGGTGGAGTCAGCCGGACCTGTTGGAGAGAGGCATGAGGAACACAGATACTCTAGAGGGATGAGGCAGCTACCTAGACCAGGCTCCCAGCACCTAGTGGGGAGAAAACTCTCTTCCCTGGCCTGGCAGAGTGGGACAAGGTTTGGATTTAGGAGTTCTGGTTCTTGCCTGTTCTTTCATTATGTTCCTAAAGACACACGGTCTAGTAGATAAGCTTGGGTCCAAAAACAATCCCAGCTTCGGAAAACGTTTGTTAAACAAGAAGTCGGGTACACAGTTGAACGTGCCTAACAGCACCTCCTCGAGGCAGGAGACACAGTCAACATTTCAAAGGCAGGGCTGGAAGGTAGCTCAATGGCAGGACATTTGCCAAGGTTGTGCCAGGCCGCGAGTTCAATCTCTAGCACTCCAAAATAAGCTTATCAAAATTTAAAGACAGAAAAGGGGAGCGGCAGTAGAAGGGCCGGGCGTCCTAGGTGCAGAGCACAGCATACAGAAGAGCTGGCAGGCCTAAGAGTTCAGAGTGAATTCTGGAAATGAACGACAACTCCAGAGCCCATCGGCATCAGACAGGCCGTGACAGTCTAGAGCAGTGGTGCTCAACCTTCCTGATGCTGTGACCCTTTAACACAGTTCCTCATGACGTGGTGACCCCCCAACATAAAATTATTTTGTTGCTACTTCATAACTGCAATTTTGCTGCTGTTATGAATCATAATGTAAACAAGGGGGTCGCGATCCACAGGTTGAGAACGACTGGTCTACAGTCTGAACTGTTTCCTAGAAGCAGTGGGAAGCCAATAAAGAGTTACACAGCATGACTTATCTCCACATTTGCAATGTTTTGTAAAATACCGCATTTACTGCTTTATACTCAGAATTGAAAATAGTGCAAAACACTCAACATATAATTCTATATTCAAAAAACATTGATTGAACGGATGGTCATATTTTATATATATATATAAATGTATATATATATATATATGGATGACAATTATATGAATATGAAGTCTATCCTTTTTCCAAAATGAGGGAGATAAGAGTTCCAAATGTGTGTGGTGGGGTTACTTTTGCCAGGCGGTGGCACACGCCTTTAGTCCCAGCACTCAGGAGGCAGAGGCAGGTGGATCTCTGTGAGTTCAAGGACAGCCTGGTCTACACACTGAGTTTCAAAACAGCTAGGACTACACAGAGAAACCCTGCCTTGAAAAAAACAGAAAAGAGAGAGTCCCAAAGGGCCTGCAAAGCAAACCAGAAGGCCACATAATGGCCTGGGTTCCTGAGGAACACACAGAGGTCAGCCACTTCTCCATGCTCATTAAGGAGAAAAAGCAGGAAAGGCAGAGTGGACATGGCAGGAGAAGGGATGAGGTAAAGATTCAGGAAGACTTCAGCCATAACAGCGTGTGCCCCTGGAGGGGACTGAAGCAGGGAGGGAACCTCTCCCCTCAGACAGCTGGACAAGGTGAACCTCTCCCCTCAGACAGCTGGACAAGGGGAACCTCTCCCCTCAGACAGCTGGACAAGGGAAACCTCTCACCTCAGACAACTGGACAAGGGAAACCTCTCGCCTCAGATAACTGGACAAGGGGAACCTCTCCCCTCAGATAACTGGACAAGGGGAATCTCTTGCCTCATAACTGGGCAGCTTCCTTTCTTCCCCTCCCTACCTCCATCTTTGAAAGTTTTAAATCAGAAAAGAGGCCCTGCTCAGCCCCGGCTTAGACAAAGGAGAGAAAGAGGGGCTTCTGGACTCTTTTCCATTCTGCAGTTTCCTTCAGGCTCACTGGGTTTGGTCTTTCCCCAGGAGAGGACTCAGTCCCGGTGTTGGACTCAGAGGAAGCATGTCTGGACCTTCCCCAGCACCTCACCTCTGCAGGGGCAGACAAGGCATGTGCAGCTGCAGCAATCCATTCCTGGGGCTGGAGGTCAAAGGTCACCCCTTGCTGACCAAGTTGGCCTAAGAGACAGGCTGCTGCATTCTGTGAGAAAGGGAGAGGAAGAGAAGGACCACTGAATCTGAATGGTATTCAGGACATGACAAAGTTCTTGTAGAAATAGCAGAAAATGGAGGTGGAGAGATGGCTCAGTGGTTAAGAGCACTGGCTACTCTTCCAGAGGTCCTGAGTTCAATTCCCAGCACCCACATGGTGGCTCACAACCATCTGTAATGGGATCTGGTGCCCTCTTCTGGCCTGCAGGCAGAACACTGTATACATAATAAATAAACCTTAAAAAAAAAATAGCTGCAAACAGAGCAATGGCTGCCTACTCCCACAGGGTCAGACGCAGGGGTGAAAGGAGAAGGCTGAAGACTCACCACAAGAGAGACGACGTGTGAGCGGGTGAAAAGAGTAGCCACCTCACTGCCCAGCTTCTCCAGTCTGGAATAGAGAGATACAGCGGAGGGTCCCGATGGCTGCTAAGGGTCCTTCCCTCTCCCTCTCCCTCTCCCTGCATGTCCACTTCCAAGGCCCAGAGGTGATGAGAATCCAGGCCTGTTCTTTGTAGAGATATGTCACTCTCTCTGTCTCAGGAAAAGGCTAAGAAAAGGGTGCTATTCCCTATGTGTCAGGGACAGCTCTGTGGGAAGGAGACTTTATGACTCACCCAGAAGGCAGATCTTGGAGCCGAAAGACAAGAAGGGACAGGAGGTAGAGTGCCACCTCAGTGGACTCTTCCCAATCGGCTACTTTTACCTACAAAGGAAGCCTGAGCTATGAGAACAACTTCTGGGTGAGATGGACCACCACGAGGTACCCGAGCATGCTGGTATCCCCGGCTTACCTTGCCCTGGACCAACATCAACAGTGACTCCAAGGCCAGGGGCTCTTGCCCCAGAATCTGGCACAGACGTTCACTGATATAGCAGCAAGAATAGAGAACCTAGGCAAGTCGGAAAGCGTCTGTCAGTGCACAGAGCAGCCCTGGGCTCCTACAGTGGAAGGCTCCGCTGAAAAGCAGGCAAGCCTCTCAGTAGAGCTGCTGTCCACACATGGGGGCTGTGACAGTTTTGACTGTCAATATGACTGGAGTGAGCACACCTCTGAGTGTTTCTGTGAGGGCCTTTCCAAAGCTGGGGGAACCCGTCCTGAATGTGCATGGCACCATCCCACAGGCTGGGGCCTGGATGGAATGAAAGGGGGGAAGAAAAATCCAGACACTCCTGCATCGCACGTATTCTTTCTCTCTGCTTCCTGGACGCCACCATGTGGACCGCCCTGCTCTTCTCAGCCACGCCCCCTCCCCCATGAAACTTTTCTCCTCTATGAGTTCTGCCTGACTCAGAACTCACTATGTAGACCAGGCTGGCCTCAAACCTGCAGAGCTCAGCCTCCCTCTGCCTCTTGAGTGCTGGAATTAAAGCAAGCGTCACCACGCCCAGTTATGGATAATTTCTCTTTTTCTCTCTCCCTCCCTCTTTCCTCCCCTCCCTCCCTTTCCTGGGAGTTAAAAGAAACCTGAGGTATTGGGAACTGTGGGAAGGAAGTACCTTGAGAAGGTGGAGACATAGGATATGATGCCGCAGACCAGAGACAAGGGATGGCCTCAGTTGGCTACTGTCCTCAGTCAGCTGATTGGCCAAATGCCAAGAGACCTATGGAGACATTCTCGACTCTATCCCATCTCCCTTATTCCACGTCATTTCTCACACATCTTCAATTGACCAGAGCGCAGACTCTTGCTAGCCCCTGTTAGGTTCACTGGAAATCTCAGGCCCCATTCTATTCCCGGTCTCCATGGCCAGTGGAGAACTGATCCTGCCCGAGTCTGGTCTTAATGTAGGCAGGTATAAAGGAAAGTGTTAGTAAGCAACAAAGTAGGAAAGCTCAATCTGAGTGCCCCCTGACCCTGGAGAGACATAATGGCTTCCAGTTGGCTGACCTATCTCCTGGGCAGTTGCTGCTGAGCCAGGTTGCCAACACTCTGGAATTCTAGCCATCCTATGGTGAACAAGTGGCCCAGACCAGCGTGGGAGTATATGTTTCTGGAAATCCTGAGCAAGGAGAAGCCCAAAGCTAATTTTTCTGTCTCTCGACAGCAACTATGGCCAGCCTCCCGGTTCCCAAGATGCAGGGAAGAAAGGAGCAAGCCTTTGTGTCTCGGACCTGTTCCTTGGCGTCCCAACAGCTCGGCAGCCCCACCGGAGCAGTACACATGGCTGCCAGGGCAGAAGAAATGGCTCCAGGAATATCTTCACACTGCTCCCGCAGTGGCTGGGTCACTTGTGGGGCTCCTGTGGAGAAAGGGAAAGCATCCTGGTAAGGTCTGGTTGTTTCTCACAGATTCCCCCAGTTGGTCTTTTAGGATTTGTTTTGTTTTGTCTTGCTTTGCTTTTTGAAACAGGGTCTCATTATGTCCCAGGCAAGCCTTAAACTATGAAGCTGAAGATAACTTTGAACTTGATCCCCCTGCCTCTGCCTCCAGAGTGCTGGGATTACACGCATGTGCCATCAAGCCCGGGGCTTCATCCATGCTAGCCAAGCATTTTACCAAATGAGCTACATCCCCAAGCCCAATTTACACCTTTTGAGCACCTGCCAAGTTCCAGGCACCATTCTAGATGATGGAAGTGGGGAGGACATAGGCAGACCCTTGGAACAAGAAGTTCGGCTCACCTGGGGGCGTGTGGAAAGCAAGCTGCGGGACTGTTAGGCCATGAAGGAGCCCGTCTAACACGGCGCGCTGTGTGGTCAACAGGCTGGAGTAAAAGGCATTGGAGATGGCCCGGCTGTTCCCATCCACAGCTTCACACAGGACAGCAAAGCACTGAAGGGGAGAAGAGTAGAGGGCAACAGAAAATGGACTGGGCCTTAGTGAGAGCCAGGAACACCCCAGGAACCCAGGAAAGGGGTTAAGAGGCCAGGAGACAGTGGTCTAACCTAAGAATTCTTCCCAGGGAAAATGCACCCACCGTCCTCCTGGATGACAGAGGAGGATTTGGGGGTGAATCTTTCCCTTTCTCCTTTTCTCTCCGACCACCTCTCCTTTCTCTCTCTCTCCTCTCTCTCTCTGTACTGGGATTCAACCCCTTACACACACTCTTACATCTGTCTAACCAACCCTTCTATTTTCTCCTCAGCATCTCCCTAGATGATGTTTCTGAAAATGTGGAACAAGGGTATAGTAATTCAGAAATTCAGGAGGAGAGACAATTATTCCAAACTCCTCACTGTGCTCAGTCCTCAATGACAGGACAGATATTAGCCAATAACACCAGTGACTGACTACTGGTCAAAATTTAGTCTAGACATTCAGAGCATTCTGACTTGAAAGAATGAATACAAAAATAGAATCTCAAATGATGAAAATGTGAATGGACCGTTACCTGGAGGCAGGAAATTATCCCAATCGCTAGTTTCAACAACAACTATACAATCATTTTCCTGGGACATGAGTGTCTGTGTCCTCCCTGACCAGTGACAACTCAGCTGTTTTCTCATTCAATCCTCCACTCTCCTGCCCTTAGCTTAGGGTCCAAGAAAGAGGATTTGAGTTCATGAGGCTTTAGTGTAAACAAGACTGGAGAATACTAGCTGATCTGCAGGATGCTTCATCTTTTTCTGTTGCTTTTTTGTTTGTTCTGTGTTCAAGACAGGATCTCACTATGTAGCCCTAGATGTCTCAACTATATGTAGACCAGGCTGGCCCGGAACTCAGAGATCCATCTGCCTCTGCCTCCCCAGGGCTGGGATTAAGGGCATGTACCACTATGTCTGGCTTTTTAAAAATATATTTATTTATTTTAAGACACTTAAATTTATGAGCCCTGATATATGCCAAACTACTCAATGCCGCTGCATTTTACTATCTAGAGTGGACTGTCTCTTTCCCTAACCCACCCAAGCTGGCAAGTGGCTATTTATTTATTTATTTATTTGGTTTTTCGAGACAGGGTTTCATTGTGTTGTGTAACCCTGGCTGTCCTGGATCTCACTCTGTAGACCAGGCTGGCCTCAAACCCACAGAGATCCACCTGCCTCTGCCCCCCAAGTACTGGGATTAAAGGTGTACACTACTACGACTTCAGTCTTCACAATTTGGCTCATTTTTTCTTTCTTTCTTTCTTTCTTTCTTTCTTTCTTTCTTTCTTTCTTTTTTTTTTTTAAAGATTTATTTATTATATGTACAGTATTCTGCCTGCATGTGTCCCTGCAGGCCAGAAGAGGGCACCAGATCTCATTACAGGTGGTTGTGAGCCACCATGTGGGTGCTGGGATTTGAACTCAGGACCTTTAGGAAGAGCAGTCAGTGCACTTAACCACTGAGTCATCTCTCCAGCCCTCATTTATTTTTTTTCAAGACAGGGTTTCTCTATGTAGTCCTGGCTGTCCTAGAACTCACTATGTAGACCAGGCTAGCCTCAGACTCAGAGATTTGCCTGCCTCTTCCTCCTGAGTGCTGGGACTCAATAAAAGCATGTGCCACTACAACCGGCCCTACTTGAGTATCTTTAGTCTCTTCAAGATGGAGCCTCTGTTACTCATGTGGCATATGGCACATGGTGAGACAACAATAGCATCTGTTGTAGTAACATAATCATAAGAAAGGCACTGGGAGAAACACAGGAAAAAATAGGAAAGACGAAAATCCGGAAGCCGGAGGAGATTACCATAAGGCTGTCCCTGCGAAATGTCTGCTCGGAGTCATCTGATTGGGCCAACAGCTTTCCCAACAAGTCCAAAAAGAGGTTGGCAGCCTCCTGAAACACCTGTAGGCTGGAGAAGAATGAACCCATGGCATCTTCCCATCCTCCCACCCTGGATATGGGTATGGCAAATGGGTCAGTTCTGAAAAGGTAGATCTTTGCCAAGGAACACATCAGAATGCTCCTCCTTTCGACCCTGGTAACAGACACACAGTGGGGGGGGGGGGGGGGGGGGGGGGGGGGGGGTTGGAGAGGAGGAGAGAGCTCACATACACCGTTCAAGCTCCTTCTCAGCTGTTTTCACAGTTTGATCCTTCCACTGAAGCCCATCTGTGCTGGGTGATTGCTGACTCTTAGAATCTGACTGTCATGTGGCAAAGCTGGAAGTGTCTCAAGGTCCTTATGAGGATCAACTAAACTCTGAAGTCCGGTCAGCTCATCTCTAACCCCGTCCCACATCACCACTCCTCACTTGCTCCTCCTAATGAGGAGGGGAACTAACGAAGTAGAAACTGAAGCCACACTGGCCAGCGGGGCAGAAGCGTCTTCTCCCCCACCTGTCACCTGTCTGGCTCCTCTCCAGATTGAAGGCGCACGAAAAGTAGGCCTGAACCACAGCCACCAGGTCCCGTAAGAAGGCCCCATACCAAGGTTGCTGTGAAAAGGGACAGAAAGGGCAGTATGAGGAATGGAGACCAGAGGCAAAAAAGTAGCAACAAAGGCGTGCAGAGTGCCAGGTGGAAAGGGGCAGGGAAGGAGAAAGTCAAGAGTGTCAGTTGAAGGGTCACAGACCATCTGGAGACGACAATTGACTTGAGCAGCATGTTGGCGGAAAACTATCCTTTTCAGTTTCTTATATTTACCTGGGTTTGATACTTAGCAGCAGAGGGCAGCATCCTGAGGGCTGCTTTAGTCTGCCTTACCACGCCCTCATCAACTGGGGGGGCGGGGGGAGGTTGGCGGGAAGGGGACCTGTTCTCCGGGCACAGCCATGTCAGGACCCAAAACAGGGAAGTAGCAGTTTGACCCACTGAGTCTTGCTCCTAGCTCTCCTACTTATAATATGGCCATATGCAGTGGCTGCAGGGGCTAATCTCCAAACTTCAGTGTGCTGCTTTGAAAACCAGGTAACAGAGCAGAACTCTTCTCAATACTGGGAAAGGACCCATTTTTTGAAAGTCTGATTTTTATCTTCTCTTAGAAAACCATACTACACAGGTACACTGGCTCAAACTTCCACATGCCAACAATAGGCTGGAGCTAAGAAGATGCCCCACTTAGGGTGGGGATGTCTAACATACTCCCTACCACGTAGACAGCTGTATGCCTACCTCACCTTCTTCACTGACTGATACTACTTGTTTAGCCCCAGAAGGCATCAGAATTTGCAAGTCGGGTCATTAGAAAAAGAAGGATCGAAAAGAAGAGGTAGTCAGGTCAAATAGACGGCATCTCCGCCGGGAGAAGGCAAGGAAGAGGACCACCTCTTGTCTTCACAGGCTGCTGGGCTGCTGGGTACCTGCTGGATACTGCCGCTCTCCTGGCTGTGTCTGAGGAGGCTCAGAGGCAGCCTGGGCAGTCCTGCCTCCTGGCAGAAGGTGTACAGGAGCACAGAGTCACTGCAGCTGGACAGGAGACTGCTCAGGACACGGAGTGCAGGGAGGAGGTGGGAAGCCCCCTCGAGGATGCCTTTCAGGATCTGGGGGACGTGAGAGAAAGAGACAGCAGTTGGTGTTATTATAGGTAAAGGAAGAAGAGTCACAAATACTGAATGGCGCTCAGCGGCGGTGGCGCACGCCTTTAATCCCAGCACTCGGGAGGCAGAGGCAGGCAGATCTCTGTGAGTTCGAGGCCAGCCTGGTCTACAGAGTGAGATCCAGGACAGGCACCAAAACAACACAGAGAAACCTTGTCTCGAAACAAAACAAAACAAAACAAAACAAAAACCAATACTGAATGGCTCCAAGGAGTTAGCAGAGCAAACCAAATGTCTGCATTTCTACCTGGAGGAGCTGAAAAGCCAGGGAGGAAGAACAGGAGAACTGCATCAGAGATGACTCTGGAAGGTCACCTGACATAGAACACCAGTGACCAAGGGGCAGGGGACCTCAAGATCTACTGTCCACTAGGCCCAGTATCATTGTTGTCTGTTCCCGCCCTTCAGTAGCCTTTCACCTTAAAGACAACAACAGCAGCAACACACACACACACACACACACACACACACACACACACACACTGTTCTGAAAAATAAAAACAACAGATATGAAACAATGTCATTTAACTCCAGAGAAACAAGACATCATTCAGCTCTAGATCAAGGACTGCCAACATTTCACACACCAAATTTAGCCCAACACGTATCTATCTGTATGCGCCTGCACGCTAAAGACAGTGCCGTACTTTTAAGTGGGTATTCTTCAAAAGAATACCATCAACACTAAATGTCTCACGGTTCCCTGTCCTCAATTTTGGCATTTATTCTCCCATTTCACAGTGTGTAGTGAAGAACCACTCATTTTAAAGACAGGGAACTGATGCATCTGTATGGAAAAGGGCCCTATCAAAGATAAACAGCTAGGGGCTGGGGATTTAGCTCAGAGGTAGAGTACAAGCACAAGGCCCTGGGTTCGGTCCTCAGCTGGGGAGGGGTTGGGGGGGGTGGAGGTGAGGGGAGTTGTCAGTAGCTAGGTCTTTGTGAATTCTGATCAGGGATTCTTATCTCAGAAGCCAGACTTTCTGTTTTCTGAGAGACGAGGCTGGGCTGGCGAGATGGCTCAGCGGGTACAGTGTTTGCTGCATAAACCTGATGAGTTGCTGCATAAACCTGATGAGCTAAGTTTGATCAGAACACACTTAGAGGTGGAATAGAGAACCAACTCCACAAAGCTGCCTCTGACCTCGACTCATGCACCAGAGCATGTGCCCCCAAATTCATTCTTTTTTTTTTTTTTTAAGATTTATTTATTTATTATGTATACAGGAGAAGGTGCCAGATCTAATTACAGATGGTTGTGAGCCACCATGTGGGTGCTGGGAATTGAACTCAGGACCTCTGGAAGAGCAGTCGGTGTTCTTAACCTCTGAGCCATCTCTCCAGCCCACACATTCATTCTTAACAACTGCTTGATTGTTTTTAAACAAAGGTCCTATTATGTTGCCCAGGCTGGTTTCAATCTCCTGGGTTTAGGAAACCACCTGCACCAGGTGTGGTCACGCACAGGTTTAATCAAGGCAGGGATAGATGCAGGGGCGAGAGTGGGAGAGTGGATGGGGCGGGGGCGGGGGCAGAGGGATCTCTTGTGAATTCGAGGCTAGAATTCTCCTGGTAGAGAGACCCTGTCTCAAAAAAGGGGGTGCGGGGTGGGGTGAGGAAAAAAGAAAAGAAACATCTGCCTAGCCTCCCCGGTTAGAAAGAGACTTCTGCCTGCTTTCTCACGTTAGAAATGCTCCAAGAGCAGGGCGTGGAGACAAATGCATTTAATCCCAGCACTCGGGAGGCAGAGGCAGGTGGATCTCTGTGAGTTCGAGGCCAGCCTGGTCTACAAAGCAAGTCCAGGACAGCCAGGGCTATACGGAGAAACCCTGTCTTGGAAAGAAATGCTCCAAAAGCAGGACAATTGTTAGATCCAAAAAAATAAGAGCAAGGTACCAATATAATTCAGTGGGAAAAGAATTTTTTAAAAAACACACCAAGAGATGAACTTACTCAAAATGGGTCAGAGACTTAATGTAAAAGCTAAAACTATGGAACATTTAGAAAATCTTCATGGTCACATCATGGCCTATGCCTTTAATCCCAGTACCCTGGAGGCAGAGGCAGGCAGGTCTCTGAGTTCAAGGCTAGCCTTGTCTACAGAGTGAGTTCCAGGACAGCCAGGGCTATACAGAGAAACCTTGTCTCAAAAAACAAAACAAAACAAAAACAAAAACAAACACACACACAAAATAGAAATTAAAATTTAAAAATAGAGCAAAGAATGATGGTGAATACCTTTAATCCCAGCACCCAGGAGGCAAAGGCAGGTGGATTTCTGTGAATTTCAGCTTGGTCTATATAGTGAGTTCAAGGCTAGCCAGTGCTACACAGAGACCCTGTCTCAAAAAACAAAAACAAAAACAAAACAAAACAACAACAAAACAACGCACTAAAGATGCACAAATGGACAATAAAGCAGATAAAAAGTGCTCAACATTCATCACAGTGGGATTCAAATTACACACTGAGGCGCTGGGTTTTTAATTGTATTTATTTTTATTTTATGAGTGTTTGCCTGCATATGAATCTCTGTACCCCTTGCATGCCTGCCACCCTCGGAAGTCAGAAGAGGGTGTCAGACCCCCTGGAACTGGAATTAGAGACAGTTGTGAGCTGCCACGTGGATGCTGGGAATTGAACCCCGGTTCTCTGGAAGAAGAGCCAGTGCTCTTAACCACTGAGCCATCTCTCGAGCCCCAGGGTTCAAATTAAAATAATGAAAAGCTACTACTCACACTTACTAGAATGGCTATAGTCAGGAGTCAGGCAATAATAAATGTCAGCAAGGGTGTGGAGACAGCATAACTCATGTGCTGTCAGTAGGGATATAAGACCGTACAGTTACTTTGGAAGATAATTCAGAAGTTATCATATGACCCAGCAGTTCCACTATGAGGTACCTAGCCAAGAGAAATGAAAACACATCTACACATAGATTGGCTTGTGAAACCCAAAAATAGCCATGGTATCACACCTTTAATTCCAGTCCTCAGAAGGCAGGTTTCATTAGATACCTGCAGTATAAAATACTGTATACTGGTGTAATTATATTTTAATTTTTTTAAACAAAAATTTTGTGGAATTGTGTTTACTCTCACTTTATAAGTACACAACAGCCTCTATTTTTTTCCTCCTGTCCCATGATGCCTACCGTATTGGCTACAAAAAAGTTCACTGACTTCCTGTTCTAGATGGGTATTTTTTCCCTTCACAAAGAGCAATCTGAGGCCTGCTCTGTGTTCTAACCTTTTCCTTGAAATAACCAGAAAAGGACAGCCTCTCTGTCTCCTTCTGGTGGTGACGTCATCTCGGAAGACGGCCCCAACCTCTTCTACCTGCTGCTTGTTACCTGCTCGCCAGTCCCGCGCAGCTGACTCTGGATGCGCTGGCAGAAGTCAGGGTTACACAGCAGAGCGAGGGGGGCCTTCAGCTGCACCGGCACCGGCTCGGCGGTCTCTAGGAGGCGCTGCCACTCGTCATCACTGTCTGCCTCCTGGGAATGTGGAGTGAAAGAGGTCAAGAGGAGTAAGTGCTGGGGTCACACCTTCACCCCCAGATTAAAAACTGAGTGCTTTATGAAGTAACAGCAAGCAGCCAGTGGCTCCTTCGGCACAGGGGTGTATTGTCAGACACTGTCAGGAAAGACACAAGGGCAGTGCATAAGGGGTCTTGAAAAGTCCTTGTGGAGCACTGGGGTGTGTGTGTGTGTAAAGAGGTACCGAGAAAAGTTTCCAGCGCAGCATGGCTGATAACGACAAAACATGGAAATGTCATAAAGCCAGTTGGGAAGGGACTGATAAACCATGGTCTGTCCCTATTAGGAACTATTATTAGGAACTACTAGGAAGTCATTAAGTAGATCACAGAACTGAGGATGTACCTTGTGCAGGACTTCTACCCAAAATGCACTGGCCGAATCTAACCCTGAAAGAACAACTGGAGGAACACTGCCAACTCATTTGCTTGTATGCGGTGCTGGCTGGGCATACCTCAAGTGTTTTCTCCCAAAGGTTCATGTTTAAAGTCCTAGTCCCAGCATGGCAGCATCCAGAGATGCTGAGACCTTTAAGAGATGAAGCCTGACCAGGCGGCGGCGGCGGCGGCGGCGGCGGCGGCGGCGGCGGCGGCGGTGGTGGTGGTGGTGGTGCACACCTTTAATCCCAGCACTCGGGAGGCAGAGCCAGGCGGATCTCTGTGAGTTCGAGGCCAGCCTGGTCTCCCAAGCGAGTTCCAGGAAAGGCGCAAAGCTACACAGAGAAACCCTGTCTCGAAAAACAAAACAAACAAACAAACAAACAAAACCAACAACAACAAAAAAAGAGAGATGAAGCCTAGTGGAAGGTTCCTAGGGAAACTGGATACCACCCTGCAGGAGGCATTAAGATCTCCCTTCCTCTGCACCCTCTGCTGGGTAGTAGGGACTGACTGGAAGGCCGTGTACATCCAAGGCAAGAGGCAAGCAGCACGCACTCTCCCACTGAGCCACATACCCAGACAGGAACAAAGTATTTTCCTGGGACCCTGATTAGGTTTCAACCCCCCCCCTTTTTTTTTTTGAGACAGGGTCTCACTGTGTAGCTCTGGTTGTCCTGGAACTCACTCTGTAGACCAAGCTGGCCTTGAACTCACAAATATATATACCTGCCTCTGCCTCCCAAATGCTGGGGTTAAAGTCATGCACCACTGTGCTCAGCTTCAAAAAGATTATTGTAAAACCTTGGAGCTGGCCTACCGAGCCTCTCTGACTTCCTGTGTTGAGATGTAATCCTTCTTCCCATGGCCCCCTGCTGTGGGGAGATTATCAGCAACGATGTCCTCACCAGAGCTGAACCTTGCTCTTTAATCTCTAAAACTGTGTGCTTATTAGTCTAGGGAAAATACGTTTTAATATTTGTTTTATTCTATAGGTGTATGTATGTATGTATGTACACCTTTGTATATTCCTCATGCCAGCAGGAGCCAGAAGGAGGTATAAGATTCCCCGAAACTGGAATTACAGATGGTTCTAAGTCAACATGTGGGTGCTGGGAACCAAATCCCAGTTCCCTTGCAAGAGCAGCCCCTGCTCTTAATTGTTGAGTCATCTCCCTAGTCTCCCCACTCCACCCCCTAAGGATGGGGGAGGGGACTTAAATAAAGTACATTACTGGAGCAATTGGCAGAATGTGAATATGGATCTTAATTAGATTACTCATCTACTTACTGTTGTTACAATAACAGTAGAGTATCAATGTGAAAGTTCTTTTCTTTCTTTTTTTAATTTTTAAAAATTTTTGTTTTTGAAACAGGGTTTCTCTACGTAGTTCTGGCTGTCCTGGAACTCTCTATTCTGTGTAGATTAAGCTGGCCTGGAACTCACAGAGATCCTCCTGCCTCTGCCGCCCAAGTGCTGGGATTAAAGGCGTGCGCCACAACTGGTTCAACGTGAAATTTCTGACTGTGATAGTGCAAGGGAATGACTTTATTTTTAGGAAATATGCTCCAAGTATTTCGAGGTAGAAGGACATGTCTGCAAATGGCCTCAAACTGATTAAAAAAAACAGTCTGTCCATCTGTTCATGGAGACTTATACAGCAAATATAACAAAATTGTGACTGAATCTGGGTGCAGGGAGGACTACAGTTTGTTTTTGTTTTCTCTAAACTATTTTGTGATGATCACTTAATTTTCAAAGCAACAGTGTTAGGAGGTGGAGCCTAATGGGAAGTTTTTTTGTTTTGTTTTGTTTTTGTTTTTGTTTTGGTGTGTGTGTGTGTGTGTGTGTGTGTGTGTGTGTGTGTGTGTGTGTGTTGTGTTTTAGGCCATAAGCTCCAGCTCCACAAACTGATTAATGCTGCTATAAAAATGATTTCCAGGGGCTGGATCGACAGCTCAGTGGTTAAGAGCAGAGCACTGGGTACTTTTCCAGAGGACCTGGGTTTGATTCCCAGCATGGTGCTTCAGAACTATGTGCAACTCCAGTTCCATGGGATCCAATGCCCTCTTGTGGCCTCCATGGGCACCAAGCCATGTACCTGATCCACAGACATCCATGCAGGCAAAACATGGACATAAAATACAATAAGAACTGTTCTAATGGTTTCTAGAGCTAGGCCTTGAGGCTCACACCTACAAACGCAGCATTCTGGAGGCTGAAGAAAGAAGACTGTGAATTCAAGGCCAGCCTGGGCTACAGAGTGAGATTCTGACTCTTGATTTTCTGCAACATGGAAACAGCATTCTTTCCCCTACAAAGCGACCGACCCTCTTAGGAGCATAGAGATTGAGTCTGCCAACATTGTCACTTCAGACTTCCCAGCCTCAGAACTTTGAGAAATAAATTTCTGTTCATTACAAATTACCCAGTCTCTGGTATTCTGTTTTGGCAGCACAAAATAGACAGAGATAAGGGTAAGGGAATAAAGGAATTCTATGTATTCTCACAATTTTTTTTTAATGTGAGTGTTTGCCTACATGTATATCTATGTGCAATGTACACGTCTGAAGCCTGAGGAGGTCAGAAGAGGACACTGTATCTCTTGGAACTGGAATTGTGGATGGTTGTGAGCCACAAGTGCTGTGTGCGTACACGTGTGTGTGTGTGTGTGTGTGTGTGTGTGTGTGTGTGTGTGTGTGTGTGTGTTTGAGACAAGATTTCTCTATGTAACAGTCTTGGCTGTCTTGGAACTTGCTTTGTAGACTAGGCTGGCCTTAAACTCAGGGATCTGCCTGCCTCTGCCTCCCAGAACAAGTGCTCATAACTACTGAGCTCACCTCTCCAGTCCCATGATTATTCAAGTTGAAATTATTTCAAAATTTCAAAATTAAAACTCTAAAAGAGACACAAAAGGTCGAGGAAGAAGTACATGCTCTAAGGTAGAAATAAGTCCTAAAATAGATCATATGGTAAAATAAGCACAATGTAAGGCAATAAACAAGATAAATCCAATAATGCAGAAACAGCCAAACTGTACACAAACACATAAATATATGAAGTTAAGAAACTCTGAAAGAGACAGATTAGTAAGGGTATCCATCTCTGGAAGTGAGGTAAGGTTCAACAGAGACCTTCATTTTTATTTATTTATTTTGTTGTCTTTTTAGTATTTGTTTGTTTAGATAAGGTTCCATTATGCAGCCCAGACTAGCTAGATACTCCAGGGATCAGGAGATTCTCTTCTCTCAACCTCCCAAAAAACTGGAACTATAGGGAATGTGCTAACATCCACCTTAGAATCTCCAGTTTTATCTGTGCATTCTAATCTTTGAGAATTACATGTTTATATAATATGTAATTAAAATCTATAAACCTATCACAAAGCCGTTTTTAACACGGGGGAGCTTGTATTATAGCTCACTCTGTTCTAGAAGAGCACTCATCTCATCTAGACCTAATGACCCACCTCGTTTTCTAGATCCATCGCCTCGCTGCTCCGCTGGCCCATTGTCTCTGGCCTCAGCTCTGGGAACACTTGTTCACACTCCAAGGTGATGTGGTTTTCCCTGCCAAAGCAAAGCTGGGAGTAAGATGAATGACTTCTGGACCTGTGAGGCTTAAGGTTCATCGCCTTGTATCTCCCTCCAGGCTCAGGGAAAGGCCTAGGAGAACCAGAACCAGTCATACAGGGGCTTTTATTATTATTATTATTATTATTATTTTAAAGGTTTATTTTATTTTTTATGTACACAAGCCAGAAGAGGGCACCAGATCCCACTACCGATGTTGTGAGCCACCATGTGGTTGCTGGGAATTGAACTCAGGACCTCGGAAGAACAACCACTGAGCCATCTCTCCAGCCCCACTAGGGGGCATTTCTTTTGGGGGCCTATGGAATGTGTCAGTTCATTATGTGTTAACATCCACGCACGGATTCTTGACTGCCCTTCCAGCTTGATCTTACTCTCAAGTAGACTTGATTTTTCACCCATGACTTTCCATTCAAATCATCTTCCCTTTAGAACAGAAATGGTCCTTGTCATTTCAAAGTACAACCGAGACAGGAAGAGAAAAATCCTCAAGTTTCCTGATGAATCAAGAAATAATTAGAGGGCCTGGAGAGATGGTTCGGTGGTTAAGAGCACTGGCTACTCTTCCAGAGGGTCCAGGTTTGAGTTTCAGCACCCACACAGAGCTCACAGCTGTCTGTAACGGCAGCCCCAGGGAATCCAGTGCCGTCTTTTGGCCTCTGAAGGCACTGTACACACATGATACACATGCAGGCAACACACCCACACATGTAAAATAAAAATAAAAAGTAAACCAGAGAGAATTAGAACCCAAGAACCTAAGACTCAAACTCCTAAAGCCCCATCTATGTTTAGGCAATGGCTAGTGACAGCCGGTTCAAGTTTACTTTGATTGTAGCTTGAGTTCTGCTGATAACTACTCCCCCACACACACACACACACAACCCGCTCTACCCTTCTCACCGAGGTGTAGGGGGCACTTCTCCAGCCGCCCAGTCTTCCCAGTTGCTCTGCATTTCTGAGTCCAATATACTAGCCAAGAGGCTTGGTTCCTGGGGAGCAGCCTTTAGTCTAGGCACAGGGGCTGCGCTAGGTGTCACCTTGCCGGACTTATCTTCTTGTTCAAGGCCAGGTCCTGCATTCTGGTCTTTCTATGAGAGGTGGGTAGGAGACAAGAGAACTATTTGGGCAGTATGGATCCTACTCATATCCTCTTTCTTTTAAAGGTCACCTCTTTCTCCAGCTCCCTCAAGTCACTAGCCTGTTTATGCCACGTGTTTTCCTCTGACCCACACACCTTCTGCTTGGCTTCTTCAGCCATGCGTTTACAGGCCTGGCGCAGGATGCGGGACTGGTTACCCTTGGGTGCCAGCCGGTGGGCCTGTTCATCCTTCAGGACCTGAAGTTCTGGAGGCAGACGACTAGTAAACGGGGCGCCCAAGTCTGGGCCTGCTGGCTCAGTTATTACTGCGGAGAGGGGGGAGGAGAGGACACGGTCATTCCGGGGCTGTAGCCACCATGTCCACTTGGCCAGGGACAACTTCAGTGTCTCTAGGCCCCTGTGGAAAGGGGCCATTCTGACAAATGAAAAGCAGGAGTGGTAAGAGCTAGGCTATAGGAGCAAGGAGGTGTGTGGCATCCAGACAGGGAGGCGGGAGGAAGACTGGCTATGAGGCCAGAGCCCTGGGAACCCTGGCGACGACTCACTGGTGACACGGCCAGCAATGAAGGGGTGATGCAGGAGGTCTGGCCAGGACAGACGCTGCCGCGGGTCCTTGGTGAGCAGCCCCTGCAGGAAGTTCTGTGAAGAGAAAGAAAACTTCATAATCCCAGCACTCGGGAGGCAGAGGCAGGCGGATCTCTGTGAGTTCGAGGCCAGCCTGGGCTACCAAGTGAGCTCCAGGAAAGGCGCAAAGCTACACAGAGAAACCCTGTCTCGAAAAACCAAAAAAAAAAAAAAAAAAAAAAAGAAAAAGAAAACTTCATCAGCCCTTCCTGCCCGTCCTTCCGGGCTCTCCCACAGCTCTCAACATTACAGGCAAGCCAACTCCTGCATCTGTTCTTACAGCCATTCAAACACACCCTTACTAATCTTCCTTGGGATTCCAGGCAGACAGACCACTGCCTTCATCTCCTAAGGTGCCATGGCTGCTATTCCCAGACATTCCATAACCCAGAAGGAAAAACAGAGCTCCGTGTCACCAACTTGGAGGAGCAGGGAGAAAAATCTGGAAGAGGGATGTCACTTTCACAGTCATCTTCAGAAAGCAAACATTCACAGTCACGGGTTGTGTGTGGATGGGTGTGGACTGATGCATCCATGACACAACGCACACACAAGCAATGGTTCAAGGATGTGTTTGGGAACACTCAAAGCCAGAAAAATTTCAGTGAATTTTCAGATGAGGGAGGGACAGAAAGGACCTATCTGTTAAGAAGAAATCCTTAGTTAGGCCTGGAACAAGGACAGAAGGCAGGCACTAGAGAGACAGCTCAGGGGTCAAGAAGGCACTTCCAAAGGACATGAGTTTGGTTCCCAGCACCCATATCAAGCAGCTCACAACTGCCTGGAACTCTAGCTCCAGGAGATCTGATGTCTCTAGCCTCCAAGGGAACTTATGCTAACACATACACACGTAAATAAAAATAAATCTTTTAAGAAGGAATAATTTTTAAAAATCTAAATAAATAAACTCATATAGAAGTCACTAATAGGCTATGAACACTGTTCTAAAATCTGGTGACTAGTACAAATACAGCTGTTGCTGAAGACATCTGCACATCTACCTAAGGAAGAAGGGATATTCTAGGTATATTAAAAGCTCATTTAAAGCTCCTTTATTTAACTTTTTTGAGAATTATTTGAGTACCCCCAACTCTGTAAGTTAGGGGAAAAGGTGTCCCCTTCCATCTTCAGTAAAGCCAAAGGAAACCTGTAATGAGATTTGATTCTGGGAGAAGACTGTGTTTGAATTCCATTGAGGCCAACAACCTTGCCCTAAATAAGAAATGTGTACAACAAACTCCTCTTCTCCCTCACCAACCTGCCAGGACATAGCTAAAATGAGTAGGTACCACTTCCTGTCACCCACCCCTAATCACCAGCCACTCTAATAACTGAAGAGCACTGAAAACAGTGTGGGGAGCAGCTAGATCCCATCCAACACTGTCTCTGATGGGGACCAGAGGAACTAGGGGCACGTAAAAGCCCAGTACTCTTTCCTCCTGTTGCCCTGAAATGACTTCCTACTGCGACAAAGCATAGCCTGCCTGCATAGATTTGAAAAAGGGGCAGAAACAGAGGAAGGCAGGTTTCCGACATAAAAGTTATCCCCCTTTACCTCCTATTACCTTGAAGCAGGAGCTGATGCTGGAGGGCCAGCGCACAGGGTCCTTGAGAATGAGGTTGACCAGTTGAAAGATGCTGGTCGTGTAGAAAGGAGGTGTGCCTACAGCCAGCTCATACAGGATGCAGCCTACAGACCAGAGGTCTGCTGTGTGGTCATAGGGTCGCTCCTCCACCAGCTCTGGAGACATATAGAGTGGTGTGCCTTTGATGGACGTCAGCACCATGGTGTTAGTGCTCATAGCTCGGGCAAATCTGTAGAGGTGACAGGAGAGCAATGACAAAGATCTTCTTGACCTAGTCACAACTAGAAAATGACATCTGAGGAGAGGGGCTGATGTCATGGCTTAGTGGTAAAAGCAACTGCCGTCATGCCTAATGACCTGAGCTCTAACCCCGGGACTCACACGGTGGAAGGAGGGAACTGACCCCTGTAAGTTGTCCTCTGACCTCTACAAGCATGCCGTGACATATGTGCGCCCACATCTCCACATGCACAATAAATAGACATCATAAAAATAGTTTTAAAAAGAAAATTGAACCTGGTCGTTCCCTACCTGTTAGCATCTGGGGTAACCTGAACCAAAGCCGACACGGTACCTCTGACCAGTTCCAAAGGCCCAGCCAGAGGCCCATCTCGAGCTCTGGCTCTAACGTGAGGCTTCGGGCAGTCTAGGACCCCCTGAAGGAGGAGGAAGAGCTTAGATGGGCGCTCAGAAACCCTACCCAAAGTCACAGAGTTCGATGGCGCCGCCCTTGGCGAGAAGGATGTTCTGAGGTTTCATGTCTCGGTGGAGGATGCGGTGGGAATGCAGGTAGTAGAGGGCGGACACCAGCTGGGCCGCAATGGCCTGAACCTAGGGTCAGACAAGTGCAATGAAAGGCCAGAGGCCGGAGCCGGCTGACGAGACAGACTTCAGTACTGAGGCTAACTTGACTTCCTGTTCTTCCCTTCTCTTCCAGAGCCTCACATGACACTACACCCTCCTTGGTTCTTGTCCCCTCAATTCACCCTTTCATTTGTTCAAGGAAAAATCTACTGTATCTCTCTTATTGGCCTCATCACCATGAACAAATGATTCTGTTTCCCAGAGTCATCATCTGTAAGGTGACAATAATATAGCACCTACCTCCCAGGGCTATTGTACAGATTAATGGAGTTAAAGCATGTAAAGCAATGTTAACAATGGTACCTGGCATGAAGGAAATAGTTTGTGCATATCAGCTGTTTTAAATAAGGTAAAACCCCTTTTCTGAAGATACACAGTCACTTAAACAAGGCAGACAAAACAGTAAGAGGATTACTTTTTGTTTGTTTTTTGAAACAACAGTCTCATGTATCCCAGGCTGGCCCTGAACTCTATAGCTGAGGATGACCTTGAACTTCTGATCCTCCTGTCTCTACCTCACCAGTGCTGAGATTACATATATGTGCCACCAAGTCTAGTTTGATGTGGTACTGGGAAGCCAACCCAGGGTTTCATACATTCTAGGCAAGTACTCTACCAACTGAGCTATGTGGCCCCAGTTAAAGGTGACTACTTACAAACAGTGATGGGACTTCTGGGGTTGGAGGGGGCCTACTTGTTGAGAGTATAGAGAGACGCTTAGAACGAATGTAGTTGGACACTCCTCAACCAAATCCCATTGGCAGCCTCTTTGTCCTGATGATGAATCTTATACAACCACAATGCTTCTCTTACTGCTCTTGCTAATACGGGCCTTTCTTCCTTAAAAGGATAATAACAATGACCAATATCCACAGCATTAATAGCTATTGATCATCTTGATGAATTCAATCATTAATCCTCAAATAGCCTTACAAGGTAGACAGTATTATTATTAGTTTTGTTTTGTTTTTTTTCTTTTTCAAGACAGAGTTTCTCTGTGTAACTTTGGCACCTTTCCTGGTGCTATTGAGGGGCAAGGTTTGTGCTCAGATATTATGGTTCCAGTGGTCCATAACTCTCACACCACACTGCCTCTGTATACACCTAGAGTCTTGTACTCTTCTCAGGGGGTCTTTGAAAAATGGCTGGTGAGATAGTTCAGTGGGTAAAGGCACTTGATACCAAGCCTAATGACCTGAGTTCAATCCCTGGGACCCACACAGTGGAAGGAGAGAACTGACTCTTGACTCCTGCATGTTTTCCTCTCACTCCACATGTGTGCTGTGGTCTGCATGCATATGCACATACTACACTAATATATTATATTATTAATATATCATATTAATTAATAATCAATTAATAATATATTATATATATAGTTGCCTGCACTACTGAGAACTATATGATAAATTTTTTAAAGAACTCTCAGGGCTGAGGGGACGGCTCAGACAGTGAAGTACCCACTGCATAAGCATCAGGACTTGGGAGTTTGGATTCTCAGCGTCTCTGTTAGAAACTGGGTATGGCGTCCCACATCTGTAGCCCTGATGTTTGGGGAGGCGGTAAAGACAAGCAGATCCCTAGAGCTTGTCGGACATACCAGTCCAGCCAATCCATAGTCTGAAGGCTCAATGAGACATCCAGCATCAAAATGTAAAGGTGGAGAACAATTAAAGAAGACATTGAACCTAACCTCTGGCCTCTACACACATGCACATGTATGAGCACATGAACCTACACATACCTGCACATACACAAATATGCCCTCATATATACATTACACAGGCACACACA
>CABHPQ010156540.1:15146-40133 GCA_902168405.1 Peromyscus aztecus | reverse complement strand
TTTTTTTTTCCACCTTACCCTTAACATTACACATAAATAAGCTTCTCTTTCTTGGGGGTGTTCTCTCGGGTGTTTTATCACAGAGAAAAGAAAATTAACCAATACATTACTAATAAATTCATAAATCAATACTTAAAATAGTTGTGGTAACAGAGATGGCAAAAGCAAAGACTGAATCTAAGTACCCATTATATTCTGGATTTTTGGAAAGCATCTTTCATTGGTTAAGCAGAGTTGATTATACAAGCAGAGACGTGTCTGGTTTGAAATCAGTGCCCCTTCCCTTCACCCTCGTTTTAGGGCCACCATCAGATCCCATGGGAACTAGATGCCTCAAACAAAGGCAATGTTTCCACCTTCAGACAGAAGGCAAGGCGCACTGGGGGAGTGTGCTTGGGAATGAAGTTTGTTTCTGAGGCTCAGGACCCAATCACTGCTTGACGCCTCAAGCAAGGAATGTCAGGACAAGAATTCATCTCCCTTTGTCATGCTCTCTGCACCTCTCCAGGCTTTGCGATGTACTGGAATACTTCCACAATATCTTTCCTAGGATGCTCTACAGTCAGGCTAAAAATATCAGAAACAGTGAAGCTAAAAATAACTTTCATCTGTTCATCTCTGTTTTTGTCTATTTCAGAACATGAAATTGCTATTTACCTAGTCAGTTATTGCTTGTCTAAATCTCCCAGGAAGCACCAAAGCCTCCGTGTTCTGCTTCTCAACACTCCCTTGTCGGTGTCTCAGGTTTACTTGTGGCCAGCCTTCCTCTTCTTACCATTCTCATAATTTCATCTTTCATCTTTGTGTCTGGATTCCAACACAGAATGCTTACACCTGATTTTTCTTACACTTCATCACCCCTCAAAGTTATGTTCTCATGACTGGCACAGGCTTTGAGAAGAGAAACATTGCTACTTTTCACTTCACTGCTTAAAATACTATCATGACTCTCCACAGCGTTCCAGACGCAGTCCCTTGACCAAATGTGTAAGGCTCTTCATTTCCAAGTGCTCAAACAGTACTGTGCTGCCTGACTAGAAGCTACTGACATATTCCAGAGGTCCTACATATCCATGACATCACACCTGTTGCCTGTCGGTTGGTAGCCTACTTTCCTGTTTAACTCTTCATTCAGTTACCAACCCAAAGTTCACATCTTCTGTGGTATATCCTGTACTTCCCCATTTGTAGTAAATTTCGTTTTTCCTTCTCCTGTGCACTTGACTATCAAAGTCTCAGCATTTATTTACTAGGCTGAAACACATAATATCAGAATTAATTAATCAGAATTAAATAATCAGAATATAACCTCTTGAGTGCAGAAACTACTCTTTCTCTGAATTGAAGGAACAAATATCCTAGAAATTCAGCACAAAACCTATAACATACAGGCTGTTCATAAAGCCTGTTCATTATTTAAAGCATAGAAGAAATATGAGCTGGGCGATGGTGGCGCACGCCTTTAATCCCAGCACTCAGGAGGCAGAGCCAGGTGGATCTCTGTGAGTTCGAGGCCAGCCTGGTCTACAGAGTGAGTTCTAGGAAAGGCGCAAAGCTACACAAGAGAAACCCTGTCTTGAGAAATCAAAAAAAAAAAAAGAAAGAAAGAAAGAAAGAAAGAAAGAAAGAAAGAAAGAAAGAAAGAAAGAAAGAAAGAAAGAAAGAAAGAAAGAAAAGAAATATGAGTGGAAAAAGAACTACTTTCCCCTCATCCAATGTAAATAAAAAATGAACAAAGTATACTTTCCCCTAATTAATAGGTGTCATGTTACAGCCTTTGTAGAAATCCAAAGGAAACCCACGGAAGGACACGTCCCTGATTTCTGCCAAGTCGGGTCATCTCTTTGGTTGCCTTGGGTCAAATTTCATCTGGCTTCTGGGTGTTCTACCTGCTTTCTGCTAGCATTTCCTCTCGAAGCTTTCTTCAAATCCGTGAAGCTCCTTATATTTCACATCGTCAGAGAGTCTCAGGAAAGTCGGGATTGAGAAGATAATGAGGTTAGCAAGTTCCATCTCCAAAGGAGCCCAAATCATCTATTTTGACAGGTGTAGCATTCAAGGATAATTCATGGCCTATCTGCAAATGCACTGTGACAAATTTTATGGAAGTAATGAAATTTTAGTAATCCTAGACAGCCCCACCATGATCTCTGCTATTGAATATGTTTTCCTGGAGATAAGGGGCCCAGAAAAAGAGATTAAAGCTGCTCTTTTAATGAGATTGAGGGAGGGTGGCTTTGAGATTTATGATATGATAGTAAATTGGCTACAAGTGAAAAAAAAGAGTTTATGGTATTGGCTGTTACAAAGCATAACCACGGTGAAAGATTTGTTAATGGTTTTATGACTGAGGTTCTGTATACCAGGCTTTCTTTTAACTAAGTGTCTTCGTGTAGCCAAAATAATAACAACAAAAACTTGAAGTGTAGCTAGCTATCCCAGTAACACCAGGTGACTGGGATGGAGAAGGGATACTTTTAAATAATTGAAACTTAGCAGGAAAGGTTAAGGAGTAGAAAGTTTCTAATCTTCCCTTAATGAATTTCTTTCTTCAGTTCAAGACCCAGAGAGATAAATGTGATAATTCCAGCCAATTACATGAACATATTCTAAACTTTCCTCACCTCTGCTGTTCCTTTTGATATTCTTAACCTAACGAATTTTCCTTCCTTCTAAATTCCACACGAAACCCATTAATGAGGTTGTAATGCATTTTAGCAATTTCTTTTAAAACACTGACTAATATTAGAAATGAAAGTTATTCTCCAACACACTGAAAGGGGCATTAGGAACTTTATAATTAGCAAGCTTATGAAAAAAATAGCAAAAATATATTTATTTTGACAGCAAAATATTGAACCCAGTTCCACAGCCTTATTCTTTCTTCAGTGTTTGGTGCCTTTATTCACATGGTTTTACAACTGCCTTGAAGTTTACCCGTAAAATAGATGAGTTGTCTCTTAAAGATGCCCAGCTCCCATCAGTTGGCACTCATTATTTAGTCTTATTGCCCTAGCTCTCCCCAGCCCAACCCTACCAAGCTTACTTTCTGTCTCTACAATATGCCTATTCTTTACATTTCAGGTGCACAACATATGGCCTTTTGTGAGTGACTTCTTTCCTTAAAGTCCAACATTATTACAGCACATATTATTACTGAATGGCACCCCACTGTACTGATAGGTCATATTTTATTTGTCCATTTGTCAGTTGAGATATATTTGGGACTTTCTACTTGATTTTTTATGAGTAACATGTGAGTATGTGTAGGCACAAGGGTTTTATTTTACGATTTATTTTTATTGTATGTATATGAATGTTTCATCTGCATGTATGTAATTACACTACATGCATATCTGATGCCCTCAGAGGCTAGAGAAGAGCACTGGATCACCTGGAGTTGGCATCATGGATGGATGGGTACTGGGGATGGAACATGGGTCCTCTACAAGACCAGTAAGTGCTTTTAACTGCTGAGTCATGTCTCTGGTTCTGTGTGAGCAAGTTTTGTGTGTGTATGAAGTAATAGCTCTGTATTTTGTGTTTGTAGCTCAGAATGATTTCTGGGTCATACAAAAATTCTTTAACATTTAACATTTTGAGAAATTAGTAAATTGCTTTCCAAGTTAGGAGAAACACTCTAAGATTCCTCAGGTAGTATTTAAAGTTCTCCATATCCTCTTCAATATTTATAAATCACACTTTTTATCTTTGTCTAAAAACATATTAAAAGCTTTGAAAATACCAATCTCTTGGTTTTTGGTGTTTTGAGACAGGGTCTCTCTAGATAGCCCTAGCAATCCTGGAAGTCCCTATGTAGCCCCTGCTGGCATGGAACTCACCAGGTAGACAAGGCTAGACTTGAACTCAGATCTCTCTGCCTCTGCCTCCCAAGTGCTGGGATTAACACTGTGGACCACCACGTCTGGGACACTTGTGTCTTTTAGTTCTGTTTGGTATTTTTGTAATGACTAAACATATTGAGTATCTACTTTGTGGGCTTATTGGACATTCTTAGATCTCTGGAGAGATGATTCAGATATTTTTCCCATTCTAAACTGTGTCATCTTTTTAAGTTATGAGTGCTTTTTATGATTTGTTTGAAAATTCATTATGATTTACAATTTTTTCCTTTTTTAATTAAGAGATTTTCTATTCATTTTACATACCAACCACAGATTCCCCTGTCCTCCCTCCTCCCACCCCCCAGCCTTTCCCTCCAACCCACCCCTCATTCCCACCTCCTCCAAGGCAAGGTCTCCCATGGGGAGTCAGCAGAGCCTGGTAGATTCAGTTGAGGCAGGTCCAAGCCCCTCCTTCCTGCACCAAGGCTGTGCAAAGTGTCCCACCATAGGCACTTGGTTCCAAAAAGCCGGCTCATGAACTAGGGACAGGTCCTGATCCCACTGCCTGGGGGCTCCCTATACAGTTCAAGCCAAACAACTGTCTCACCTATCCAGAGGGCCCAGTCCAGTACAATTTTTATAGGTTTTCATTCTCTCTCAGACAGTGAAGCTTTGGACATTTTTCTTTCCCTTCACTTTTTTCTTTCTTTTCTCTCTCTCTCTCCCCCTCCCTCCCCTTGCCCTGCCTGCTTTTGCTTTCCAAGTACTGGGATAAAGGTATGGTTGGACTGCCTTTTGTTTTCTCTCTTCCCTTTCCTCCTAAACCCTCTCATATACCATTCCCTACTCTCCTTCAAATGCATGGCCTCTTTATTTAGCTAGTTGTTATTGCATGCATATAGGTATACCTATGCATATATATTCCTAAATACACCCTAATCTTATATATATCCAATTGAAGAAAAATTAGAATAAATTCTGAAGTTAATGTAAAAAGATGATTTCAATTACTCAATTTATCTTAATTTTTAAAAATAGTCTTTCAAGATTATTGTCATTGTGAGAGTTCATACTCTCACCATCGCTTATCTATACAAACACACAGTGATACTGTATCCAGCATAAAGACACATGTCTCATTTTAAACATCTTTTGTCATAGCAATATTTTCCTAATTTCTTGTCTATTTAGCATCACAGTGTTGCCCTTTTATTTAACTGCTGCTGCCTTTTAAGCCACAGCTGTCCTAATCAGCAGCTGCAGCTCTGCTGCTGCTGCAGAGGTTAGGCCACAAGGGCCCTAGCCAGAGGAAATTCTGTTCCCTCCAGCTCCAACTCTTGAAAAGCTACAAAAGAAACTTAACTAAACCTCTGTCCCTCTAAAGAACTCCAAATTCAAAGGTGAAGGTGGAATTCTGCTCTTCAGAGAGGCTGAAGGCAAGTAGCTCACCTCCTCTCCTTTCTCACGTCCTCCAAAAAGCACTCTTGCTTCTGCTAGCCCTTCCTTATAACCCTTTCTCACCTGGCTCCCCCCTACCACTTCCTGTCAGCTAGTTGCTGACTCAGCCTCCTGACTGCAGGTGAATTTTATTTAATCAAATACATCTTTGCATCATTAAACACATGTTCCAAAGCGTAAACAAAAGTAACACACCTTAAAATAATATTCTACAACATAACAGCTCCTATTGAATGGCAGTTTGGAACTCTATTTTTCTAGAATGATCCTAGGAGAATCAAGCTTGCAAATGCATAAAGCTCTCATTCTAGAATGATGTCCTCATTATCCTATCTGATAGCTTCAGTTTATTGTAAGCTTTAGTCAACCTATCTAGTATGAAAACATGGTAGATAGACTTGTTATTTTCCATCTTGAAAAGTAAAGATATCACGTACATTTATTCTGTCCTTCTACAAAGTCCAGCTTTAGTACATGATTTGGGTACCAAATGGAAACTGAGGGCCAGGGATGGCAAGAAGCCTCATTGGATAAACTCACCATCTGTGAAGTCTGATTACCTGAGTTTGATCCCAGGCCCTGATATGGTCAAAAGAAAGAACTGACTCTATCCAGTATGGTGCCCTCTGACCTCCATATTCTTCTTGTAGTTCATATGGGTCACATACATATACATAAACAAATCAACAAATGTAAAGCAATATAAATCTAACATGTTTTCAGTTATTTGTACAACTCAAGAGAAAAACACAGCATTTTTTTTGCAGTCCTGTCAAAATTAAGTACAAAATGGTGGCACACTTTCAAAAGGGATGAGGAGGCGGCTCCACATCAAGACCCTGTAACTTCTCATGCTCAGTGTTCCTCTCCATAGTTACAGATATATTTGCTTGAAATCTTCCTCGTGCTATACCTTGCTGAAACAGATAATCTAAATATGTCTGCTTTCTATCGAGGAGGGAATGACCTCCATCCCCATTGACCCATTCCCCCAAAGGAAAAACAAGAGGTCATTCTTAACCATTGAGAGGAAAGAACAATGTTATGTCTTTTTCTGTGTTCTTCACTTGTTTACTACACAAATGCAATCAGTGTGAAGTGGTGTCAATATTTCTGTGACAATGTAATCTTACATGCAAAAGACCTTGGCACTTATCCATCACTGGTAATGAGGGCACGCATCCCTCACTGGTAAAGAAGATTCTAAAATTTCCTTGTTATGTGCAAAGACTGTTTGGCTACTCTTGGTTTACTCATAAAAATGTTCAAGGTGAGTAAGTGACTGTGTGCTCTGTTGGAAATCCTGTTGTTTGGAACATTTCACAGTCAGCCCAGTGATAACATCGTAGTGACCACACAGCTGGAACTTCTCTCCTATGAGTCTAATGACTTTTTCTCTTAATACCCCACCTCCTTTGGTTCCGCCTTTCCAGACAGCACAACACACTGTGTGCTGATTTATTCCACCATGCAGGCTGCTCCTGCCTTTTCTTTGTCCGGAATATATGAAGGTCACAGAGAAAAACAGCGTTTCTCATGTCCTTACACACTGTTACAGAAGCCAGCACTTCTCCCAGCTTGAGGTTATTATTTGGTGATTTGAGCCCTGCTTGGTTTGAACAGCTTGATTTATATCCTGCCTTCCCTTAGATTAAAAATACTGCTGCTTGTAGATTTCAATGTGTGCTTTCATCGAGGTTTTAAGTTTTATTTGCTTTTTGACATTGCTTCTTCTGTGACTTTACAGAGATGCAATTTCAGCGAGTTTCTTTATCATATTAAATAGATACCATCTCCACCTTAAACACAACTCCAGTCCTTCAGCTGGCTTTCTTTTGTCCTTTTTTTAAAGAAACCTGGAAGTACAGGATGGAAGAATAAACTATTGTTAACCTCAGACTCCTTTGAATGCTTGAACATCTGTAGTCCCACTGAACATGCCCTACAATGTCGAGTTCATTTTCTTGCTAAGAAACACATTCCATTTCCAGGGCCTCTTTCTGCTAAAATGTCTGTGTTTTTATTGAAATGGAAACTCTTCCTTTCAACTGTGTCTTCAGTACCTTTCCATCAATATTAAATTTCTAAATGCTCTCCCTCAGGACACACTTTAAAAAAGTTTTATATTTTCTTGCTGCTACCATCCCAAATGCTTAGTCACTTCCACTGTGGGACTTAGGGGGTGACTGCTCAGTGGTAATAACCCTCTCCAGATTATATACTGCAGTTCTGTTAACCATCCTGACATACAGGATCAGCATTATGTCCAACCAACAGTCATAATCTCACTTCTAAACTCTAATATCTTGAATTAGTTTAACCTAAGACTGGAAACCAGTGCTTGTAGAAGCCACACTGTGCTGTAATTCTTCCAATTAAAAAAAATCCCTAAAGTCAGATTATGTAGCTCTAATTTTAGAGACCCTAAGTAGGGTTGTATGCCTAAATTATAGATGTTGTGTGGATCTGCTTTGATTACATTTTTGCCTTATTAGGTTTGACCTAATGTTTCCCAGAGAACCCTGATAAGCATTGATCCAGACCAGTAAAGCAAGACTGAGAGATGTTATACAAACAAACAAACAAAAAAACAAACAAAAGACCAGGAAATATGGACAAACCTCTATACTTGTTGACAGAAAATATGATGGAGAAATGAAAGAGGAATAATATTATTTCCCAACATTAGACTAAGTGTATATGTGTGCATGTGGCAAAGCATAAGGAAATCAAGTGTGAGACAATATTCTAATTAAATGTGCACTAATTATTGTGTAAACCTAGCCAAAAATAAATGCATAGCTAATAATAAGCACTGGTGAATCAGAAGCAACATTATTAAATATAGAATCAAACTACTGAGTTTCAGAGTTCCCAGGGAAGCCAGGTTATATGTTGTGCACTTACTTAATAACAAGAAACTAACACAGGCAGCAGCCTCACTACAAGGAAAGAAAGCAATGCAGATAGTCTATTTGTATCAGAAGTAGGACAGGGAAGACTCAAGTCCAATTATTACTGTGGGAAAAATGGAAACTTTATTTTTAAAATATTCTTTAGCATCTTGCCATAGAATACTCCAGCCATTATTCCAGTGGCATAGAAGGAAAAAAAAAAACAAAACTCCTGATCTCATGGAGGAGAGAAACAACACAAAGTTTAAATGCTTACCCGATACTGATTTAAGAAGGTGAAAAAAAGATGGTAATAGGAGTAAAGGCTCAATGGATGTGGTACTCAGCTTTTAAACGTGATCTGGCAAGAGTCTGATAAAATACTTCTGTGCTTACTGAGAAAGATGGTGGAGCTAGTTAAGGAGGTGGGTAAGAATACATCATTTAAAACGGAAGGCTTAGCCAGTGAAAAGGCAGAAATGCCCACTCCTAGTGACCAAGGGAACTGCAATTACCTATCCTACATGGTGAGCACGAAGCAAATTATTAAGGCAGTGGAGTTGGAAATAATGATGGCCTCAGTTGAAGGCTCTTGGTATTTTGAAATAAAACGGTGTCGTTCACCTTCGAGAGAAGTGAGAAGCCATTGGTGAGTGCTGCCTGAAACTAACACTGGAAGGGGATTTCTGGATACTCTACTGGGCCCAGGCTGAACGGGCGGGCCTGGGAGTTGACTTAGGAAGAAAAATGAGAATGCAATTAGAATAATAGTGTTACAAAATCGAATAGTAGCTACAATCTTGGTGAGATGTTCTCAAAATTCTGAAAACATTTGGAAGGTTGACCAGGACATTAATATGTTATATGAGAAAGTTGTAAATGAATAGAATATAGTTACATTTTATGTCCTTAATCTTCAGACCTATACAAAGTGAAAATAAGTCAGTATCAAAATAGTAATAGCCACAAAGCAAAACATACAAACAGAGCTAAAAATTCAAATTTATTTTTTAATAATATCAAGGAAATCAATCTTAGATGAAGTTGGAGACCACCTGACATTTCTCTAAGTTTGTTCTATATATTATATGTTACATGATCTGTGTTGTACTAGAGGTATAATTATGTGACAATTAAACCAATCCATTCCAGAACTATCTGGAAAGAGAAAGAATAAATTATTGCAATTTTTAAAGATCATTATTTCAGATCTTTGCCTTCTTTGAAAAGTACAAAGTTAAGACTATAAAGCATAGTTCTTATTCTCTGGGCTTTGAGGGAAAGGTCTCTATCTTTCATCCTGGCTGTTCTGAAACTCATTATGTACTATGTAGCCCCCACTGGCCTGGAACTCCTAGAAACCTTCCTAACTCAGCTTTGATTTACACACATGTCTATGCACCGCTAGCACCTGACTAGTCAACATCCTTTCTCTCCATTCATTTTCTCTTACTATCAGTAAAACAAAATAGGTCAATTTGCTTAAAGTGAGGAAACATTCCCTCTCTCTTTTTATTGATGGAGACTGACATGATAAACTTCTTTGTAGTTTAGTGTCAAAGAAATAACGGAGAGTTAAATTACATGCAATGAGATCTAGCTGTGTCTCCTGGAATCTGCAAACACAGATCCGATAGCAGGCCACCAGGGTGACTAACAATGTCCCCTATCACCTTGGTGTATCCACAGGCTTTTGCGATTTCCCTATCTTTAGCAGGAGATCAACCTAGCAACTGTAAGAAGGTTGCATGTGTCAGAAGTGATGGATGTCATTTCTCCAATTAAGTGACAGAAGACTGGCTTCCATCTTGCCATTCTCTCAACCTGGTACCACCATTTCTTTCTCTCATTAAGTTGCAGGTATACTGCAATGCACTCTATTAGGAAACCTATAGGACAAGGAGCCCAGCAAGGTTTCCTGCCAGCAGCACAGGAGGAATTGAAGCCTCCATCTAAAAGCACACAAGAGACTGAGTCCTGTCTAGCGTTATTACAATGAAGCCTTCAGGAAGAGCATGCAGTTGACTGCCACTCTACCAGAGTTCCAGAAATAGATGGTACAAGGACCCAATGCCTGGGTCCACAACTAGGGGGAAATATGTGCACCTTATTCTTTGTAGCTAATTTAGGAGATACTTACACTGTGACTGATAATAATACAGGGCACTTTTTATACATGACTTGGTTTAAAAGACCAGTGAACAAAACAGTGGAGAAACACTGAGTAGATCCCTCTAAATGCCCTGATTCTTGTGTCATTTCTGAGGGATGAAGGTCAAGCATAAAAGCAGAAGCAAATGAGATTGACTTGAAATAACAATAAACCCTTGAGTACTAGACTGAAATGATTCAAATAGAACAAGACCATATTCTGAGCGCTGAAATGCAAGTGCCATCCTCCCATTCTACTTTGCCTTAGCCTCTGGAACGGGTGCAGGAACAAATGTGGGGCTTTTATTATTCTACCCTCTTTTCCATATTTTGTGATTTCAAGACTTTACATTCAAATAGTAAAATGATAGCCTCCCACATGTTTGTGAGATGGAACAAATTCTTCCATCTCACAAACATGTTTTTTTTTTTTTTTTTGCTATTTGACATGTTTCCATCTTCCAATGACTGAAGTTCATTTGATCTTCTACTTAAATTGTATTGAAGCAAAAGACACAACCTAAGAAGCACCAGCTTTTTTTATGGAAGTAAAATTCTTTCTTATTTGTTAAAGCCTGAGATGGTGTATCCTACAGAGAAAGTTTAGTTATATAATGAATAAACATAGTCCTAACAAAGCTTGATAGTGACTATTGATTCTAAATTTGGAAGGATCTAGGACCATCTTGGATAGAAAGCTCTGGCCATGTCTGAGAGAGTTTCTAGAGTACATTCATTGAAGTCATAAGATTTTACATATGGTAACATCATTACATAATCCCAATTTCTAGATTACAGATAAAGGAGAAAGACAGCTGGATACTAGAGTTCTTACTTTGTTTCTTGACTGAAGACAAAATGCAACCAGCTTCCTCAGGCTCCTGTTACCATAACTTCTGTGTAGGGTTGGACTGTAACCTTGAGCTATCAATCAAGATAAACTCTGCCTTCTTTAAGTTTCTTTGGTTGAATATTTTTTGTTGTAGCAACAAGAAAATTTACTAAAACAATAGGATCCCAGAATAGTGGCCCATCACTGTTTGTAACAATGGTGAGTTAGAGAGATGGATCTCTCTTTAGATTTCTGTTGCTATGACTCCAGGAAATATATTTGCTTTGAATGCAATTACCTTCCACTGTATATTGCTGTGGGATGTCTTTCTATACACCGTGAATATGTGTTGCTCCGGATTGGTTGATAAATAAAATGCTGATTGGCCAGTAGCCAGACAGGAAGTATAGGCAGGGCTAGCAGATGAGGAGAATTCTGGGAAGAGGAAGGGCTGGGTCAGGAGTCACCAGCTAGACACAGAGGAAGCAAGATGTCAAGGCAGAACTGAGAAAAGGTACCAAGCCACGTGACTAAACCTAGGTAAGAATTACAGGCTAATTTAAGTGTAAGAGCTAGTCAGTAATAAGCCTGAGCTAATGGCCAAGCAGTTATAATTAATATAAGCTTTTGAGTGATTATTTTATAAGCAGGCCACGGGACTGCAGGGGCTTGGTGGGACCAGAGAAACCTTCCAACTGCAGTATATTCTTGTATGGTTTTAGAATGGCATAAACTTCTCAGTGTAAGTAGCTTTCATCTACTTGCAGCAGAAAATGATACAACTAGTTACTGCACATGGCTAATTTTCAAAGTCTTCACAAGATATTTGCTCAGTTCAACTTCATTCTCCCACATTAGCCAATCTGGCTATCATTCTCCAAAGATGACTATATTAGTTATGCTAAAACTCATACTTAATTTAGAAATTGGATCCTCTCTCTTATTAGCAATGTGTTCTTATATGAGTTATCTTATATTCTTGAAGTTTCTGTTTACTTTCTCTACAATGGTGGTGATAAGCTATAGAACAAATGGCTCAGTTTTAGTGGTCGTACAAAATAATAAAAATGAAGTGTTTTAACTCAAGTCTTTGACTTGAAAACATAAAAGGATTCGAGTTATTGTAAGTAGTATGCCACACCACAATGGACTAGGAATAAGAGTGTGAATGTTTGCTCTCATTTAAGAAAAAATGATATAATTTTATTAATTTCTTAGCACAGAAATTGAATGACATAACAAAATGAATAAGACTGAAATAAAAAGGTCAACATCCCCTACAAGTAGAAGTGAGCAGTAAGTTACTCAAGTACATTGAAATAGAAAAGCGGCTTGTGTTACTTTAAGTTATGCCATTCAATTCAATCACTGAAAAAATGGCTTGAGCTAGGTGAGGTAATGGAAGACTGTAGTCTCAGGACTTGGGAGGCAAAAGGTGTAGGAGTTTAAGGTTGTCCTCTACTATATAGCAAGTTTGAGGTCATAGTGGGCTACATAAGACCTACTCTCAAAAAAAAAAAAAAAAACCCAAGGAATCAAAAAGAGCAGCTAGGAATAGTCTATGATTGTTTCTTAGATAATAAGGATAGAGGTTGATGATGGAATTGTCTTAAGAACAGTAGCCAAGAAAATCTTAGTTCATTGAGAGAAAATCGGGGATCATTCATTCTTTGTTACTAGAGCCTCTTATGGAATACTAAACCTTTACCCCACTTACTGGATAACCAGAGACTTCCAGATGGCAAGCTCTCTCTTTTAAAATATTTACTCAACATTAGCGTCCTTCATAATATAAATGAGGACTGGCAAAATGGCTCAGCAGGTTAAGTACTTGCTACCAAGACTTGCAACAGTGAGGTCTACCCCTGGAACCTACATGGTAGAAAGAATTGACCACCACAAAGTACCCTCTGACCTCTCCATGTGCCCTGAGGAATGCAAGCACACCAAATAAGTAAATAAATAAATAAATAAATAAATATTTTAATGATCATAAAACAAAATATACTTTAAGTAATATGCTTTATATTTTTCTTCAAAAACTGGTGTTTTATAAATATATGTACAGGAGACTTATGCCAGAAAAAAAGGCATTCCTTTATTACTCTCTTCTCTAAAACTCATTAAAACTCTACAGTGGCTGAAACCCAATGATAATTTTATCTTCTAGGAGAGCATGAACACTAACTTAACTACAAACTTCAGCACATCGCTGCCAAAAGCTGTGATACTGGGAGCATTCCAAGGCTTGATGCCTGCATTGAGATATTGCTGGCTCTCTGGCTCCATGGCTCTGTCTCTGTCTGTGTCTCTCTCTGTGTGTCTCTCTGTCTCTGTCTGTGTGTCTCTGTCACTGTCTTTATCTTTGTCTCTGTCTCTGTCTGTGTCTCTCTGTCTCTCTGTCTTTCTCCCTGTGTCTCTCTCTATATATACATATATATGTGTGTGTATGTGCATTCCTGAGTGTCTATATCTACAACTACTTATGCATTCCATATGTTAACATATACCAAACAAGACAGTAAAGATCTAACAATCCCTGACCCTAGCAGCTCATGATTTTTCACTTTCTTGAGATGCTATGCTTTGACCTGGCTATATTATAGAAAACACTGTGAACATAGCCCCATGTAGCGGATAGTGTCCCAAACAAGGAACTGACACATATTCATATAAACAAGGTTATATTTGTAAGGGAAGGGAGGGGACAATCAGTGTCACATGAATGATCAGACAACACGGAAGAAACTTAACAACAATTCAATATATTTTAAAACCAAGGTTTGTAAGAATGATCCACACTGGTCCAAAATTATCTCCATTTCATCTGGAATGCTCAGAGAACTGAGTGGATGATGGTATGACACACTGGCTTGGAGCAGATGAGGCAAAATCATATCTAAAAAAAATAGTCTTCTCATCTTATTCCTTGTAAAGAGCTGACCTTGGCTTCTGTTTTGACTCATTGAAAAACAAGGCAAAAATCAGAAAGCATTCTGTAATGAAACTAGGTTAAAAAAAAAGTGACATAAAAGAAGAGAACTGGGGGGAGGGGGCCCTAACTCAGCGGGTAGAGTACTTGCCCTGCATATTTGAAAACCCAGAACCCATGTAAGAGTCAGGCATGGCAGCACATGTATAATCCTGCCACTCCTACAGCAAGATGGGAAATAGAGAATTCTAAAGAGCTCCTGGACCCAACTAGCCTGGCACACACAGCAGCCAACAACAACAACAATAACAAAAGTGACCCTGTCTCAAACAACATAGAGGTAGAGAAGTGACATCCTATGTTAACTTAAGGCCACATGCCCTGTGTGTACCCTTACACACACAAAACCTTTGAAAAGAAGAAAGATACAAAAGAAAGAGAGAGCAAATAAGTATTATTTACTAAAAAACAGTTAGTGAGCCAGGTGTGGTGGCACACGCCTTTAATCCCAGCACTCAGGAGGCAGAGGCAGATGGATCCCTGAGTTTGAGGCCAAGCCAGGTTACAGGGTGAGTTTCAGGACAACCAGGACTACCCAGAGAAACCCTGTGCTAAAAAACCAACCAAATGTGTGTGTGTGTGTGTGTGTGTGTGTGTGTGTGTGTGTGTACATATGTATTTATATATGTAGTGTTACATATAACATTACTTCCACATGTGTGCAATGGGATGCTCCTCCCCATATAAATATATATAAAAATTTTAAATCATTCCACAAAAATCCTAAGCAGCAAGGATGATAATGGACATAGCTGAAAATAACATCTCTGGACATAGAAAAAGACTGAAGAAACTGAATTTTATAACAGTGTATCCAAGTGTTTAATAGCAAAAGTGATCTACTCACATCTTCCAGGGAGGGCACCATGCTGGTCTTCCTATCTCTGTGCCTCTTCTCTATGCTGAGAACTACATGAAGCCCCAAATTATACCAACCACCTCCTAAAATGTATTTGAGGCATACCATATGCTAGAATTCCTTGCCTAAATGACACTTGTGTTCATTTGTATGCTGATCTCTTTTGATGGTCCATCCTTCTTGGTCTGTATCATTTGTATATACTTATAGGCAGATTCAGTGTGGCATCTGACCAATGTTTCCAGTACTTCATGTGCATAATGACTAGTCATCTCCTAATAAATGTAAGGGAGACACTGACTACTTCTAGTCACAAAGCAGTGGCAAAGGTAACAGGGTGTCGCTCTTGGTTATTGACAAAGGTGGTGATGTGGTACAGCCACGGTTATATTATATATTAATTATAATATGTAATTTATTATAGTTATGACTATATCATAGTCATGAGCCACAGTAATTTTTTTTCAGTAATGGACATGTTTACAACGCTGGTCTCATAAGACTATATTGCCTACAGAAGGGATAGCTTTTTTAAAGTATGTAGCTAAACACGAGGATAGTCACACAATGACAAAAATACCTAAAACCTCAGTTTTCAGAATATACCTCTTTATTAAGAGACCAGAGACTCTAACACGAAAATTTCACAATCATTAGGACTTTACTATGTTAGAACTGGAAATATTTTGTGCTGGTAGGCTCATTGGTTTAATAAATGCATTTTTTTTAAGTATGTGTATGGGTGTTTTTGCTGCATGTATGTATGTGCACTACAGGTGTGCCTGGTACCAAAGGAGGCCAGAAGAGGGTATTAGATCTTCTTGGGTTATAGTTACAAAGGGTTGTGAGATACCATGTGGGTACTCAGAATTAAACCTGGGTCCTCTGCAACAGCAGCCAGTGTTCTTATCTTCTGAATCTTCTCTCCAGCTCAATAAACACATTTTTACAATGATATTTTGACTTGATTGCTCTTGACTTATGATGAGTTTACTATGACTTCCCCTTTTACATACTACATTACACTAGCATCTACAGTATACTATATCAAATATGTTCCTGTTTCCTGTTCCGTGATACAGATTTTCTGCATATTGTCTTTGTAAAAGTAAGCCATTATTTCCCATGCCACCAAGAAAATGAGTTCTCCATTATGTTGAGGGTACTTGGTAGTGCAGCCTCCCCCGTGAGAGCCTCCAGGTGATCATGATGATAGGATGACATCCCAAATGCACCCTGTAAAACCCTACTTAGATGGCACAGGTGAGGTGACCTTAAACTCATTGAATGAATCTATGAGATGACAAATGTGGAGGTATGAGAAATCAAGTTCGTAGTGTTTTATTCTTGATGGAACTTAGAAAATAAATGCTACCATAGGTCTAAGGAGTGGTGAGCAGGGCTGTATTAGGGAAGACCAGATGCAGTTTGGATGGATGGCCTGTGGTATGCTCAAGTATTATATGTGGTCTCCTGTAGACCATGATGCAACAAGGATGGTGGGCAGGGAGGAGGAATAGAGAAATAGGAATAGAGAGGAATAGGAAAATCAGACTAGGGCTGATTTTTCTTAAGCTGGCGTGGTCTGATACAGACCGCCAAGGAGCTTAAAAACTATAAATCTAAATGTACCATTGTTATGGTGTAGGTGGGAGATTGAAACAGATTTCATTTAATCACCTGTCAGGAATATTTATAGCATTTAATTATAAAGAATGTGATATGAGCATGTTTTGGAGTTATAGGCTCCAATTGAAAACATTCCCTCTAAAAGAAAGAGAGGCTCAGAAGACTTGGGAAGCACATGAAACTTGAAGCTCAGAAAGAGAAATTCAAGTAGCTCACAAAATTTATAAGCCTGGGGAAGCTCAGAAAGTTGCAAGATTCATGGGGATGCCCTCCAGGCGTATATAATCAGTAAGCAACTGTTGGGGAAGATGCGGCCCTCTCCAGTGAGGTTTCCTACGAGTTGGGTAGGTAGCTGCCAGGAAGCAGGGAGGCATCACCATTGCTTGGCTTGACTTTTCAATAATGCAGCTCCCTTTGAATCACCCATGTTCATGCAATGAACCACTTGCCTACACAACTGTACACAACCCAATCACTCATTGGTTCACTAAGCTAGACCTTAGTGGGATCATTTCTTCAGTCTGCTACCAGTGCCCTATCCCTACTAAGAAGATATTTGCCCAGTTCTCCCCAGGAAAAGTCACAGAGCATTTTTTCTCCATTTGTGATCTTAGCTGAGCATATTTTACCTCTCTTAGAAATTCCCCCAACTAAATAAATAAGTGTAAATAAAAGTTCTGACAATGGAAGGCTTAACTTCCTGCAGTCTAATTGTAATTATATTCCCAACTTAAAAAAAAAAGTCATCCTCACAGCTGAACTTTGATGGTAAGAGACATGAAAGGAAATAAACATACTGTCTTAATATCATCCACACAACAAAAGCATGGCAGTAATATGGATTAAATACTGAAATCTTTTTAAAGCATGTTGATACGCTGGATGTCATATTGTTGCATACAATCACTGTAACTCCAGTCTCTGCAGTGTTAGGCCAAAGTCTTTTCATCGGGTTCAGTGACCCAAGTAAAGTCTTTGGATGTACACAGCTGCAGAGAAATATATTCTGATGAACATCAAGTAGGAATTGCAGAGAGAATCTTCAATATTAAAAACTAGGCAAAGGCTTTCTCCCCACCCCACCCCCTATAATTAGGAAAAATGTGTGCTTCTCTCTGATGTTATTTTTCCTATTCAGTGTGGAAATGTGAGGAAGCAGTTTTCTCCTGCACATTCTCACTCAAGAGTCTTTTAACGGGGCCAGGCACACAATCTTCCATTGTGATGGGTTTTCTCATCATCCAAGCTACCTTGATTTCTTTCTCTAGAACACTGTGTACAGAATGGAGGTCAGAAAATTTGTGACCTTCACTGCCTTCCCCTTCATGCATTCTGAGGGCTGAAGAGCTGGGATTCCATTATCACTACATGATGCCATGTGTTTTTCAAGCTTACAGTGAAGTTCTATGACCTTGTCTAATAGGATTAATTTTTAATATGGTATATAGATTGTGAGAGGCCATTTTTTTTCAATGACTCCAAAAGTCAATTATGAAGCGAAACTGAAAAACATTCTCATTATTTTAAAGACACTCAATTTCTGAGACCCCATGACTAAATTTCGAGGGTGAGGGTCTCAGGATCAAAGGATCCATAATAGAGAAATACACATTTTAGTTTTATCTCACCTAGATGAGAAAGGAATTAAACTAATAGTAGTTAAATATTTCCTGCTACTTTAATATAAATCTTCCTAAAATATGAACTGTGTGCTGAAAGCAGTATTCATAGATGAATCATTGTTAACTCAAATCTCAGATGGCATTCCACTAAAGTGACATCATTTAAAAAGTGTTGAATGATAGATAACTTGAGAAATTGCTGTTAGACTGCCACAGAAGCAAAGATGTCCTGAATCTGTGCGCACAAGAATCACTCTAAGACACATGTAGTTATTACAAAGATAAAATCAGAGCTTCATCAAGTGGTCCAACTAGCAATTGAAGTTAAAAATCTAGGACAGTCAGGAGACTGAACTGAAGGCAGGTGGTGAGGGCAAAGGGTATGTGTGTGTGGGGGGGGGGGAGGTTTACAAAGCTATGTGACTCTGTCTCTCCTTTGTCCCCGTGTTTAACAAAAAGAAGGAAAAGGAAGAATCTGTGATAAAGGTTTGGGGAGGTTGATTGAAAGAGTAATTAGGAAATATAAATTTACATTGTGTTTATGTCCATTGTCAGAGAAGTAAAGACATGCCCAATGGTCGATAAGCCAGAGCCATTAAAAACTCAATTATGGAAAGGCCAGTGTGCCCCTGACCAGCTCCCCTCCTAATGACTTTAGGAAGAGAGAGACACATGGGTAATACCCAAATACTGGGCTCATGATATGTAGCATTGTTTCGTAATATCTGTTTAAAAAGAAGTCTCCATCTGCTTTGGTCAGTGACCAACGATGGAGAGAGGCCTCTGGTTGACAAAGACAGTGAACATCCTAGTAGTCTTGAAGATGACGCAGGATACTGTGTCCTGCTGCAGTGGTCCAGCAGAGTGCTAGAACTGTGCCAGGTCCTAACCAGGAAGGGTGGGATGAAGGGCTGTTATCAGCTAATCTGTGAACACTAGAAACAATGTTCATTACATAGAATGTAATGTCACACATGTAAACGAGAGATACACATAAATATGTCCGCAAAATAATTCTAGAAAGAGACACAATTATTGGAGAATGATGATTACTTTTAGAAAGGAACCTGGGATGGAGCTTTGAATGAAAAACTCGACTCATTTTTGAGGAAGTATGACTTTTGAGTTATGTTGACCACACAATTCCAATTTAAAAAAAATAAAATTTAATTATAATCAAATAGAAAAAGTAAGTCTCGTTGTGTTAGAAAATGTTTTCTTGGAGAAAAAAATATTTACATAGTTTCAATAAATGAGAGAATATCAAATTCTTATTTCATAGCCAGTAAGAATGAGTTTACAAGAAAAGAAAACATTGTTTCAATTGATGTACCAAAGAGGTGGAAAAGACTACAAACTCTTGCAAACTGGTATCCATTTCTCTCATTAGGGTTTTGGGATTACTATTAAAAGAGACTTGATTATGAAATGATTCTTTTGATGCTCCATTTCCATTTTATCTAGCCTGTCTGGAAATGCAGATGGATAAAGTGAATTTCCATTCCTGACACAGTAGCTTCAGCATTTCTGCTATACATATTTTTATACTTTGTGTGTACAACTATTTTATATAGTGGGGTTTTTTTATTAACATCAATCTTAAACAATTTTTCGTGATAGATACTGTCTAAATTTAATTAGAATAAAGTAAATTAATAAAGAGGACGATTAATTCCAAGGCAAAGGTTTCAAACACTCTTTTAACTACAGTTATATGCTTTGAACTTTCTAGAATGTAGAGAACAATGTACCTAAATTTTCTTTTTTTAAAAGAATGGGGGGAAAAAACCCTCTGTTCTCCACAGTAACCCATCTGTGTGCAGTCACTGGGGAAGCAATGCTGTGCTGGTCAGTCCTAAGAGCAAGTTAAACACTCAAGCAGGATAAATAACAGGCACATTTTGAAGATATATTAAGAGCTGACCTATTTTATAAACTTGTTTATCTGGGAAGCTGTAAAGTTAGATTAGCCTTCATGAATTCTCAAGACACAGCAAACCAGTCCTGAAATTCCAATAACACTGACAAATGAAGGAAGTGTGTGTCAGGGCATTGGATGTCTTCCCTGCCTCACCCTAAACGATCCTATGTGATTTTTCAAATGAAGGTAATTTTGCCCCCATAAAGGAAATTTAATAGTGTATTTATATAGTTGTTCATTTGCTTTCTTGCTTGCTTTTTTTTGTTTTTTTGAGAGAATCCTAATAATATAAATCTTCATTTGACTTCTGCCTCAATCTCCACAATGCTGGGATTCAAGTATGTTGTCCCATATTTGGCTTTACTTGTTTCGATTTTCACAACTAAGGAATGGAGTGATACTGAGCTTATTAATATTCAGTAGACTCCACGACTGTTGGCTTAAAAGCCTAAAGTATCCCTCTATTAAGCCATATTCCTATTACACATGTACAACAAATAATTGTCCATAGGAAAGTGCCGGAGCATCAAGGTTAGGATACCCTGCCTAGATCTGTCCTCACCTGGGGCCTGCCTGCCTCTCCCTGAGCTGGATGATAAGATTTACTCCTTTTTCCCTCTTTCCTCAGCTTAGTAGAGAAGAGAGTGGGGGCCAAGGTTGAAACTAGTCCTCTTAGCTCTGGGGTTTTGTTCACAGTAGCAGTGTTGAAGCTTGGGTATCTATTTCACGCTCTGAGAATGAGTTATTGAAACAAACAGGGGTTTTCTATATGGCAGTCCACCACATATTTTCTCCAAAAAAAAAAAAAAAAAAAGCTTATAGCAAGCCCTGCCTTCACGGAGGAGATAGTGGGAAAGGCAAGGAGACATAGAACTACATTACTTTTGGTAACAAAGCAGTATTTCCTCCACTCCGCCTGCATGACAAAATCACGTGATGGATGTGCTGAGAGCCGTGCATGCTCTCTCTGTTGAAGTGGCACATAAAGAGGTTATGAAAATTCTGAAGAAAAGAGGAAATGCCAGACAAAGGTGTTACTCTGGTCAAGGTGATCACGAAGATATTAGAGAGAGAACGCAAAAACAATCTGCATGATTATATCCATGAACCTTTTATTTAAAAAAAACCTATATCTTTATTATGTATATTGCCATGCACATGTGCACTGTTATGTACAAGTGCAAGTCAGAGCGTAGCCTGTAGGACTCAGTTTTCTTCTCCTACCATGTGGGTCCCTGGAACAAAGTATGGTCCTCGGGTTTGGCAGCAAGCACTTTATCTACTGAACTATCTCACTGCCCCATGATTTTTTTTTCAAGTCAGCATTTTATTTTACACATTATCTTCTTTTTCTCCAATTTCCTTTGCATGTACATATGTCCTTTAAATTATTTATTTAAGACAGAGGTATGTGTGCTTTCCTAGAGGGGTTAATGAGTACTAAACCACCTAAGGAGTCACAAGGAAAAAAAAAACCCTATGGAATTGGCTAACTCTTATATTTGGGAAAATGTTCTATAAATAATTGCACATTAGAAATACTCATCATCTGTTTCCAAAGAACAAGTAAAAATAGATACATAACAGAATGGAAGCAGATGTTGAAATTCTCAAATATTAGCAGAATACTTCTCCTAGTCTACATGTAGTTCATCTCCTTTTAAAAACAGTATTTAATTTAAAATGACTGACAGATATTTAATATTTACAACAGATCAGTTTTTCATATAATACAATCTGTGCAAAATGATATCCAATGAATCTTTTAATGCTATGCATTAGAAGACAGAATCCAATAATGTGAAAAATGATAGACTCAGAACAGGGGTGACCAGGAAACAGCATGGTTTGAATCCATTTTCTTCTAGTGAAGAATGACTGTGGTAAGAGAATATATTCCAGATATGAGTGTAGACAGAGGTCGACATAGGAAAGACAAGGAAAGAATATTAAGGAAAAATTCACCTTTCTAGATTGAGAAATCCTCTCTAGAAATATTCTTCCTTTGGGTTTCTCTGCCTTTGTTCTCAGTACCCTCATTTGTAACTTTCATTAATCCATTTATACAAACTCATTTAGGAAATGCATTAAGGTATTGAATCTGGAGCCATTGGATTTCCAGAAAACCATGACCAGTTAGAACCATGTACTACAGTTCTTCCTAAGCAGTGCCTATGGAAATAAACACAATGCACGCGTGCGCACACGCACGCACACACACACACGCACCCACACACAACAGCAAGTTAAAAAATAATAGAACATAAGACAAGTCCCATTTTCCATTTATAAAACAACTGTCTATACATATGTAGTTTGTTTTTTTTTGTTTTTTTGTTTTTGTAAAGTCTATCCTTTGTGTAGAGGTTTCAAATACTCAGCACAATGCCTTGAGTTTGAAGAAAAGAACTAGAAAGGCATAGAAGAAAGCAATGTTGTTTAATAATGGTTTTCTATCAGCATATGAAAAAGATTTTAAGTACAGCAATGTACTTGGCTATTTGAAGCAGGGCAAGGCAGAAAACTGCTAGATGACATAAGGTCAATCTCCTATGACTCTCTATTTTGCTCTGAAGGTGCTCAGTTTTCACTGTTTTGGCGTCATATTTTCTTCCTAATTTCTAAATAGATTTTTTTAAAAAAATAATGTTAAGAAGATCCTTTTCTGTTAACTCTTAAATATTGGATTTTTTCAGTACTGTGTCCTAGATTTTCATTCCTTTTTAGCAACACACTTTCCCCAGAAAAAAAACTGAACAATTGAAAATGTTTAAATTTCTAAATATATACAATTTCTAAATTAGACTTCATAATCTCAAAGTTCTCTTGAGGTCTTGTATTTTTGGAGAATGCGATCTGACACTTGTGCTTGCAATTCTTTAAACTACCAGCAGAGGGTGATGGTGCTGTTCACTGATTTGCTCGGTCTATAGGGGCCAATGTCTTGGTTCCTATTACATCATGGTAGTACATTGATCCTACTATGATGCAATACGAGCCAAGACACTTATTTGTAATCCTAAAAGTAATATTTTATTATAAGATTTGAGATATTCTATACCCAAATGTGAATCATATGACATAATTTTTTAAAGAATTTTAAGATGAAGCAGCAAAATTATGTCATTTGGGCTAACAAAGCTCCCCACACGAGCCATAAATTATCTAATGAAAGCCTAGTACCACGCATGAGAAATTTCTACCCAGGCTGTTGGTCAGAGTTGTCATGTGACTCCCAAAACAATATAGCCCATTGCTGTTGCCCTTAGTTGCCTCCCAGAGGTCGAAGGTGTGTCCCTATCCTGAGGACACTGAATACTTCAGACATAGGACTGATTTGAGCTAGATCTAACCTGAAAGCCTCCTTTTTTTATGGTTTAGCTTTCGTGGTGCCAGAAAACACTACATAAGCTTCCAAGGGAGGGAAGTAATCAATGGTCCTGCCTGGCTGTGAAGCCTATAAAGCCCAGCAATGAGCAGTGTGACAAAATTTCTAGAAAGGTGAAATCCCATGTCTTGGCATAACCAACAGAGGTCTAATTGGGCGTAAGACACTCTCATTAGTAGGAAAGTCATTTTTGCTAATACAAATCTAGCCAACTCCTCAGGCCTAGTGAATTCATACAGATTAGAAGAGAACCCACTACCGTCATTTTACTATACCACCATAATTTGTAACTGCATTCTAAAACTTACTCTTATAGCTACAGGTAAGTGTAGCTCTTAACCACCATCAAAGAGGCTTTCTCTTTACAGCAAACAGAGACCATTATAGAAAACCACAGCTACTCATAATGCAGAGATCAATGGGTCTTTGGAAGCCTGGCTCCAATCTCTCATACAATTTTTGCACCTAAGGTTCAGGGAACATCACTCAAAAGAGGAGATGGAAAGAGTGTAAGAGACAGTAAAAACGGGAAATCTGCTGTGAGATTATGTCTCCTAGAGATGGCAGGAAAGCTATACCCTTGATACACCACAACATAACTGCCTAAAAAAGACCTGAATGATAACAATATCAATAGACATGCTAATGCAGAGAGAGGAAATCTCATAGGACCTAACCCTTACACAAAGAACTATAGGCACCTAATGACTACTGAGGGAGAATTAGTCTCTCCAGGGATAAGCCCCATAATTGATTATCCAAAACAAGGTGTTCAGCTCTAAAATCTGTGGTGATATTTTATTTGTGCTGAAATGTGGTAATATTTTATTTATGCTTTAATAACTGAAGTTTGCCTGGAGATCAGAGGAAGTAGCAAACCATTTTAAATAAACAAAGAAGACAGGCTGGGCAGTGGTAGTACACACTTAGCAGGCAGGATCTCTGTGTGTTCAAGGCCACACTAAGGAACAGAACCAAGCGTGATGACACATGCCTTTAATCCCAGTACCAACCATAGAGACCTGGAGGTCTGTACAGACAGCAGAAAGTGATAGAGCTGTGTAGGAAGAGGAAGTAAGGTAGCTGGACTAAGAGAGTCAATGAGAGGGCAGAACAGCAAGGCAATAAAGGCGTGGGTAGACAGGAAGTATCTTGCATTTGGAAGTTGCCAAGTTGGTGAGGTCAGGTTAGCTGTGGCTTTCCCTATTTCCCTGATCTTTCTCTAAGGCTTTCACCCCTATATTTGGCTCCGTGTTTTTTATTTAATAAGACCATTTAGAAATTCGTCTACAAAAATCATATGTACAAAAGTCACAATTAACAGACTCAATTGGTAGTAATTATAAGTTTGTGTGTGTGTGTGTGTGTGTGTGTGTGTGTGTGTGTGTGTGTGTGT